>CAUYRH010147589.1:0-15231 GCA_963574655.1 Perodicticus potto | reverse complement strand
AGTTTGAAGAATACTCAAGCAACTAAAAGTAGACCCAATATTCGATCCTGCAATCTCTCTACTAGGTATATACTCAGATGATCAAAAATTATTTCACAACAAAGACATTTGCATCAGAATGTTTATTGTAGCCCAATTCATAATTGCTAAGTCGTGGAAGAAGCCCAAATGCCCATCGTCCCACTAATGTATTAATAAATTGTGGTACATGTATACCATGGAATACTATGCAGCCTTAAAGAAAGATGGAGACTTTACCTCTTTTGTGTTTACATGGATGGAGCTGGAACATATTATTCTTAGCAAAGTATCTCAAGAATGGAAGAAAAAGTATCCAATGTACACATTTTGATAATTCTTAACAATACTTATAACTTTTTCTCATTGTTTAATTAGTTATGATGCTCTGAAACAAGTCATCTTTGATATTACTACTGCAATTGTTTTGGGGCACCATGAACCATGTACAACAAGATGGCGATAAGTGTTTTACATGTTTTGGCAATTACTTGTGTATAAGCACTGAACTTACACTCTCTCTCTCACTCTTCCCTGAGATACAATAATGTTGAAATAGGGCTAATAACCATAAAATGGCCCCTAGTATTCAAGTGAAAGGAAAAGTCCCACATCTCTTTTTTTAAATTGAAAGTGAGAAAAGATTAAGCTTAGTGAGAGAGGCATATTGAAAGCTGAGACAGGCCAAAAGCTCGGCGTCTTGCTCCAAACTGTTAACCAAGCTGTGAGTGCAAAGGAAGGTTCTAGAAGGAAATTAAAATTGCTACTCCAGTAAACACAGAGATGTTAAAACATAATGACATTTTTGCTGATATGAAAAAGGTTTAAGTGGTCTGGATAGAAGATTAAACTAGGTACACGTTTTCAAGCCCAAGCTTAATCCAGAGCAAGGCTCTAACTCTCTTTGATCCTACCAAGGTTGTTAGAGGTAGGGAAACTGCAGAAGAAAAGTTTGAAGCTAACAGAGTTTGGTTCATGAAGTTTCAGAAAACAGCTATCTCAATGACATAAAAGTACAAGTTGAAGCAGAAAGTTACATAAACTGAGATAATAAAATAGTGACATCGTTTGAGAGGATTAAATCCAGTTTTTAAGGATATTAAACCATAAGTAAAATGTTGTAAAATGGTATAGCATTCAACAAAGAAATATTTTATGAGAGGAAGAGTCAATCGAAGCAACAAACTTGATCACTGTCTTATTTCAGAAGCTTTCACAATAACCCCAACCTTCAGAAATCACTACCTTAATCAGTTAGTCATCATTAACAACAAAGCAAGTCTGTCCATTGGCAAAAAATATTATGAGTCATTGAAGTTTCAATAATTTGCTTTTCCTAACAATAACATATGTATATGTCAATTAACATATGTATATCGTTTTTTAGACATAATACTATTGAATAAAGAATAAAGTGCAATATAGTATAAATATAACCTTTATGAGCAGTGGAAAACCAAAAGAATTGTGTAATTCACTTAACTACGATCTTCACTTCATCGCAATTTCTCCAAGCTATGCCTGTACTGCCCATACCTACAATGACAGCTGTAAGTACAGTAATACCTGCTGATCTACAGTTTTGCTTTATGCAGTTTCAGTTACCCACAGTCAACCATGATCTGAAAACAGTAGATGGAAGATCCCAGAAATAAGAATTTATGAGTTTTAAATTGCACACTGTTCTGAGCAGCATGATAAAATCTTGTGCCATCCAGGCCCTCCCTGACTCGAATGTGAATTATTCCTTTGTCCAGTATATCCACGCTGCACAGTATGGGTATATATGAAAAAACATGGTATTTACACAATTTCCTACTATTTACAGCCTCAAGTATCCGCTGGGGGTTTTGGAGTACGTCCTCTCTTAATAAGGGGTCTACTCTATTACACCAAGGAACATACAGAATGCGATGCAGCAACATTTTAATGATCTTTTCTCAAACTCATGGCTTTGTTAGCAACCAATATTCTCTCTCATAGTGTGGAATTCTTTTCGAGTCTCTGTGATCCATAACTTCTTTATATCCTTTGTGAAGATATTTTTCTTTAGTTTATTACCTTACATACATGCCAATATGGTAATAGCAACTGAAGACAGTTAATTAAGGATTTTGTCAATAAATAACTGTGTATTCCTATAAGTCATATAATTTTTTTTAAATTCTCCCTTTTCTAGAACACTTGAGAGTATTATTTCCCTGTTATTTATTTATTATTATTTTTTTTTGTGTGTAGAGACAGAGTCTCATTTTATCGCCCTCTGTAGAGTGCTGTGGCGTCACACAGCTCACAGCAACCTCCAACTCCTGGGCTTAGGCGATTCTCTTGCCTCAGCCTCCTGAGTACCTGGGACCACAAGCCCCTGCCACAATGCCTGGCTATTTTTTGGCTCAGTCAGTAAGGCGCCGGCCCCATATACTCAGGGTGGAAGGTTCAAACCCAGCCTCAGCCAAACTGCAACAAAAAAATAGCCTGTTATTTATTTTTTATTCTCCTTTTTCATTTCAGTGAAGACAACAGGACTGAATGTGTCCACATAAGTAAAATATATTGTACAAATATTTTTTAAAAGTGTAGTTGTCTTAGGGCCTATTCTGTTTTTAATTGAAAATATAGTTCATCTACCAGGATCAAATTGTATGAATCAGTTGCATATATTAAATGATCTTTTATGTTCATAATTGAAAGTAAGTGATTTATTTCAAAATGTGCTCTCATTTTAATAGTCAATCTATAATATTTAGTATGTTGCATGGAAAATAATCAGGTCATTAAACTTTCACTGGCATTATGAAAGTTTGAATCAAGAACCTAGTAAAAATAATTAGCAATGTCATTGTTGTTTCAAGCATTGTACTGTATACATTAATATTATTTCATCCTAACATCAATCCTATGAAATATTAGTTTCATTTTACCAATGAGGAAAGCCAGACTTAAAGCAATTATATAATTTTTTTTTAAAGTTACATAGCTAGTGTGCAACAGAATTCCATGATGACAATTTTAATCACAATGTTACATTAGAGTAGAGTTCATGTTCTTTGTAGAGTAGTCACAGAATAGATAATTTTCCAATGCATATATATTTCTTTAATTATTCTAATGTCGCATTCTAATGTCATCATAATCAAACAAACTTAACCTCATTGATTTCCTGAAGGCAGTAATCATATTTTTTTTACCTGTTTGTATCCTTAAAATTCAGCACAATTTGTACATTAATAAGGTGCTTTAAGCTAGAGGTCCCTTATGCTTTGTCATCTTTTCAGGGACCATTTTCATGGAAGATAATTTTTCCATGGGATGGGAGGAGGAGGTTTTAAGATGATTTAAGTACATCACTTTATAATGCACTTTATTCTATTATTATTTCACTGTAATATATAATGAAATAATTATACATCTCCATAAAGCAGAATGAGTGAGCAATGGGGAGTGGCTATAAATACAAATGAAGCTTCATTGCTCACTGCCTGCTGTCCACCCCTTGCTATGTGCCCAGTTCCTAACCGACCACAGACCACTGTTGGTCTGTGGCCCAGGGATTAGAGACCATAGCTCTAAATTATTAAATGTTTACCTTTTCTATACAAATCATTTTGCCTCTTTTTAATATAGAGGTTTGTAGTCAATCATAAATGTCTCCTTTGAAAAAGGAATCAAGTTTATTTAGAAAATAAGGGAAAAAGATGAAGACTTGTTTCCAAGCATTTGCGCTTCTAAATTCATATCTTTTAACAATTTTTTGGTAATTAATTTTACCTGAGGGGAAAGTTTAAAATGAGGAAGTGGCTTATGAGGGAATCATTCTCAACCCTGTAATCTGATGCTTCCCTTGATAACACATTTTGTTACTTCAAATTTTCTAAGGCTAGATTTACTTTTCAGATTCATAAAAAATTAAGTTGCTTTTGATAGGATCTTTCAGTGCAGGTACTAAAGGTTTTAATTAGCATAGAAATTACTTTGGAAATTAAATAGTAACAATGAAACAAAGGTCTTTAAAATTAACTGGAAGCAAGTGTTTATTGCTTTTAGACACCGTTACATCACAGCAAATGCATAGTAACTAATTGACTATCTTAAAACTGTAATTATTGTTTTCTGCTGAAATAATCTTCATTAAAATAACCTTCAAAGGGACAAAAAATAACCAGGATATCCAATATTTTCCCTTGTAGTTTTTTTAATAATACAAGATAATAGAAACAATCAAACATTAACCTCCTCCCTTTCTTTCTTTGTCTAATCACTACAGTAAATTTAATATTTAGTATTTTTGTAGCCCTTTATGTTATTCGTACTTATGACTATTTTGAAAAAGAATGCAGCATATTTTGCAGAACACTTTTCATGTCACTGTATAATATTCTCTTTGGCATCATGTTTTTGATATTTATCTATTCTGGTAGACTTTATCACTTAAATTCTCTACATAATTAAACATATTTTCATCCACTTTATTCATCAATTTTTTTATAGTAACTAACATATTTAAAACTTTTGCTGTTGCAGACGATGCTCCAATGATGGCACTTATATATGTAGGCTTGGGTGGATGAGTGAAAATTCTCAACAAAATTCTAGGGTCTTTATTCAAACACAAATATTGTTATCAATACTAGAAGTTGTTATCTTCTAGTATTATCAACTTCACGTTTCCTACCCAACAAATTTGTGCAAATTCTTACCTCCACTAGAATTAGTCAATCATATCTCAAATACTGAAAGTCATCACACATTTTAAACATTGCCAACATGAAGTGGGTAAAATGATCTCTCAAGATTACTTTGGCTTGGATTTCCCTAACTATTTATAGGTCAAAGCATTTTTTTTTTTTTACATAAAGCTCTCTCTTTTGAGTGAATTGAGTTTTTTACTTCCTTTTGTTAATTTATATTTTTAATTGTTTGCCTCTTTTTGTTTCTTTTTTGACTTTAGTATGTGGTAGAAATCAGTTCTTCCATTCTGAGGCTTGTGATTCCACTTTACTTATGCTGACATTTTGTGAAAAGAAAATATAAAATTAGTGCATTTAAATTAATATGTTCTCAGTTTAACTAGCTGCACTTTATAATTGAGGATATAAGATGGTCTTTCTTTTTTTATCACTTTTAAAGATTTAGTCTGCTTAGTTAATACTGATAGTTTCAAACTGTGGGGAGAATAATATCAAGTAGATTGTGCCATAAAAAGATTGCACTGTATTGGCATCATAATCTAAAGAACACATGCTTTCTCCACTAATTTGAAAGGGGTCTTTTAGAGGCATTCATTGGTTCACGCCATGCAGTAGATTTTTATTAGAAAATATTTGGGAACAATCATCTTGTTTTAGGCTGGGTGCATGCTCTCAGTGGTTAGGGAGCTGGTCACATGCTCCAGATCTGGTGAGCTCAAACCCAGCCCAAGCCTGCTAATCAAAAAATATACAAACAAAATATATGAAGCCAGACATCGTGGTGAACGCCTGTTAGTCCCAGGTACTTGGGGGTCTAAGGCAAGACAATCGCTTGCGCCCAAGAGTTGCAGGTTGCTGTGAGTTATGACACCATAGCAATCTACCAACGTTGACAAAGCAAGACTCTGCCTCAATAAAAAAAACCAAAAACATCTTGTTTTAGTTTTTCCACCCAAATATTCTTTCTCAATTTCACAATGAGACAGGAGCCTTTAATCTCTTACTCCTTAAAAGTTCTACTTCTAAGCTCTTTTTTTCTTTACTCATTGTACTTTCAAGAACCTCTCAATAAAGGTGATGATGCAAGGCATTCACACCTTCTCATAACTTTGTTGAGGAAGTTTGTAAAGTGTCACCATTAAGTGTTATAACTAATCTTCTTTTGATAGATACTAATCTGCTTTTTTCAGAATAAGAAATTGTTTTTTATTATTCATTTCTTGAGAGATATGTTACTAGAATTTGTGCTTTATGACAGGTCATTTTCTTTTATTTTTAACACATAGTCTCAGTGCTTCAATTCGTTACTTCCTGCTACAAAGTAAGCCCCTAAAATATCCTTAAAAGTTTTATTAACTTTTTCTACCAATGGACATGACCACATATATTATTCTTCTTTCATCTATTAAAGTGGTCTTCTATATTATGGAAATTTCTTTTTCTATTGATGAACCATCTCCAATGTAATGTATTAAAATAAACATACTGCTAGTGTGTGTGTGTATGCATGTTCGTATTTAATTTAGTATTTTTACATTTGGAACTTTGCGTAGATTTGTCCTTATTTTATTTTCTTATATTATTCATGTCTGGTTTTAGATATTAAAGTTTATACAAGCTTTCAATAAAAGTAATAAGATGGTGTTTTAGAAGAGTTTGTATAAGACTGGAGTAAGCTCTTTTTTGAGGTATACCAAAGACTGTTAATTTTCCACTAACAGGCATTCTCCTCTTCTGTCTCAGCAATAGAAAGAATATTAACTAGACATATGATCACTTAGCATAAACATAGAATTACCCATTCTTTCCTGTCTGCAGCTAGATCTGGCCATATGCCTAAAGTCTGGCTAGTGTAGCTGTTTTCTGAAGTAGCTGTTTCTGGCATCTGTCTTTAAATAAGAAGCGCAGACCTGTGTAGGGGCACAGGCATCTGCGCCCTTGTAAGGTCAATCAGTCTCCCATTTTGTGAAGGCAAGTTTAAAGTCTTTTGTGAGTTAGAAAGGAAAAATCTTGGTGGGATTTTCCAGGCTATTCCCTTAAGATGATTCACTGCCTCCAAATGGTCAGTTAAAGGATTATTACTTAGCATAAAAATAACTTTGATAAAGTAGTTATCAGTTAAGCCAGTTAAACCTTAGCCCATAAGGATAGTTTTACATAAGTGGTTATCAGTTAGTTCAATTTATCCATAGACCTGGAAGTACCAGGCAGTAAAAGGCCTGGGACCAGGTTTAAGTCATATGTTTATTGATTAAGTCATAAGATTAAGTCATGTGCTTGTTGATTAAGTTATGTGCCTATATAGGCCTTGTTGGAAGAAATAAATTTGTTGTAAGGCCTGAGCGAACCTCAGACCCGGAAATGTCTAAGTGAGTGTCAGCCATTCCCTTTCAAATCAATCATTTCCTCTGAGGTGCTGCCTCTGTGTCATTGATCAGGGGGGCTGGGTGGCAGCAACAGATCTGCACTTTGACCAATATATATATATTTTAATTCTATTGCTTTGAATGTGGATTTGATGGCTCTTAGTCCATTTTGAAGCATGAAGAAGTCTGTCATATCCTATGGATGAATAGTAGGAAACTGGGAGCATAGTGGCTCCCTGATAATGAACAATAGTCATTCATACCAGCCCTCAACAGCCTACTGCTAGAGTTTTACATGAGCTTTTATCTTGCTTAAGGTAATGTGTCACCACCCCTATGGCCTTGGTCTCAGTCACTGCACGCATGAAGGAACCAGGTGTGACGCGGATGAGAAGTATGAGCTTTCATGAGGCGGGCTAACCTTAAGTGCAAGGTAGCCCAGAGCCCCCTCTGCAACAGCTATTTAGTAAGGTTATACACAACAGGTGTGGAGAGTTAAGGTAATTACATATGAGGGCTGCATGCGTAGGGATTGCCACGTGCTCTTTCCTCACATGTTCTTTCCCCACGACCTCCATGAAGAAGTACCAAGCATCAATGTTTAACACATGCTTACTGGTGAGTCATCGATCTTATCTCGCTCCAGAACACTGAGTTACTTGGGGGGGTTGCCCCTAAGACATAAATGTCTCTACGCTTGGCAGGAGACTGTTCTGTTCTCAGTGTTTCCTATTAATGTGATGAATCAGTAACTGTGCTTTGTGAGCACAGTGTGAATTCCTCCATAGTAATGTGTTTTGGAAATCGGTTCCATGCTGTATATTGTTCCATATTTCCTAACCAACCTAGACATAAAGCTCTGAATTAGTCAAAAGCTAAAATGCATGCATACATACAAAATTGGCTTAATGGTCAAATATTACTCTTAGGAATTTAGTATGACAGGCTAGAAAGCTGATCATCACTTTTAAACAAAAGCAAAAGTGTTGTTAAAAATGAATTATAATACTGAATGCAAAGCTCAAGTCAATGCAGTTTTAGCATTGGAAAGAATAAGAGAAAAATTCAGAGAATGTGGGTTTGTTTCTGGTAGTTTTTAATAATAACATAGTTCCCTAACAGAGAAAGATAAGGGAGAGAATCCAGTGGGCAAGAAACTATCAAAGAGAATACATCTCTTCCTAGAATGACATTCCGCCTGTGTTGTAAAAGCTAAAGTGATTGAGAACACCATAATTTCCAGCCTTCAAAGTTTCAAAAATCTCACAGCTTCTGATATCCTCAATAAATTAGTTATATGAAATTAATTTAAAGCAGCAGCAGTTTTGGTCTTCTGGATATATACCTAGTAGAGGAATTATAGGATCAAGTGACAGGTCTATTTTTAGATCTATAAGTATTCTCCAAACATCCTTCCAAAAGGAATGTATTAGTTTGCATTCCCACCAGCAAGGAGGGTACAAATTTTTAGATTACATTGTTCTCACTTCCGAGGTAAAGTTCCAGTTGTAAAAGAAGCCCTTACCAGGGGGTGTGCTATACACCCTCACATTGTTCCTAGGTAAGACCCCACCAAATGCCCTCCCTCCTTCTGCTAATCAACCTCCCCCTGCACCCAAAGTAGACTATATTTGTGCTTTGTTGTTCACATGAGCATGTAATTGCTTATATATTGGTTTTATATTAGTATTGAGTACACTGGATATTTATTTTTCCATTCTTGTGCTACTTTACTAAGAAGAATGTGTTTCAACTCCATCCAAGTAAACATGAAAGGTGTAAAGTCTCCATCTTTTTTACAGCTGTATAGTATTCCACGGTATACACATACCGCAATTTCCAACCATAAAGAATTTCCTGCTTACCATAGACTTAGACCTTTCTGCATATTATTTTTCTCAGTTATGAGGTTTGTGCACATAGACACATAACAAGAAATGTATCAGCCACCTTAGGACAAATTACTAAAAATATTGTGATACAACAAAAGTCTAAATTCCTTACTAAAAACATTGTTATACAACAAAAGCTTCTAAATTCCTTAGCTTAAATGGTTAACAGAGTTTATATTTTATACAACAATTTGCTACACGTCTGCATCTAAACTCAAGAACACTGCAGCTCAATACTTACTGATAAATTAATCTTGTAGCCTTGCTTTGAAATCTTCGGTTTTACTGTTATGTTACCTAGAGGGTTTTAAAGGGTTGATGACTTCCTGTCCATCTTCAGTCCCAACTGGCTTAGAACATTTAATTACCTGTGAGTTTTTTCAGCTCTTAAGTCCTTTCGGCCACAAGGGTCCCACCCAAGGCCTGGATGGACAGAGACAGTCATCATGCAAGCAATGATGAGACTAAATTAAACTTTTATCCTCCATACTGCCTCTGGAAGATCTTGGCCACAAGGGGAGAATTTTGAACTAAAGTAAAATCTTAAGACGCCAGCTGGCTAAGTGGACCCCCTTCTTGGCCAGGAGGACCTCAGAAATACCCTAAAGGGTGAAATGGCCTCCACTTAAAAACCACTAAACTTGAGCTCCACAAAAATAATAGCACAGAATAGCAAAAATAATCTCAGGAAGGAAGGACAAAATTGGAGGAGTCACACTTCTCAGTTTCAAAACTGACTACCAAGATACAGTAATAAAAACAGCATGGTATTTGCATTGAAATAGACATATAGATCAATGGAATAGATCTGTAATCTATTTCAGATTTCAGACCTGAAATAAACCCTCACCTCATGGCAGATTTATCTTTGACATGGATACCAAGTAACTCAATGAGGAAAGAATAGTCTTTTCGAATGGTACTGGGACAGCTGGATAAACACGAACAATGACAATGGTGGGACTCTGCCTCATTGTCCCATTGTGTTGTTGTATATATTTTAGCACATCTAGAAAAATCTTTGGGAAAGGAAAAGCCACCACGAAATACACTCACCCTGATCAGAGTCCTCATCATGCTCAACGTACAGACAACAGACCCCTCGTGACCTTCTACAAGAGAGATCCGAGGATTAAGGGACACAAGACTGACCAGCCACCTGCAAATGCACAAAGTAAAGGTATCTGCAAAGGGACTGGCAGTTAAGCTGGAGGCACAGACCACAGCACTCCCGGGACACACCCCACCCGTGGATTCTGTCCTTACCTGACCCTGCCCACTATTCGGATCTTGTTGTGGGGCTCAGAAAGGGGAGATAATGGGTCTGTCCCCTGGACACTCTGTGTGAGGAGAGTGAGGACACAGGACCTTCACTAAGTCTCCACACACAGCTCTGTTTGGACATTGTGAGGAGGACTCTGGCACAGGTTTCAGACAATGCACGAGAATCTATGGAGAGGAACCCGGAGCTGGAGAAGCTGGTTCCCTGAAGCTCACAGGTCCAGCCCACCCTGGAGCAGAATCCCCAGTGATCTGGGGCACCCTTGAGACGTGGCTCCCTCCTAGGGCCTCCTCCCTGGTGGGCCTCCTGGGAGCCTCTCAACCGGGCTGTACAGTGAGCACAGCACTTTGGACAGCGCCTGTCTCGCCTTCACCTTCCCTCTCCTCACAGGGATCAGGGCTCAGAACAAAGGGCAGAGAGGCCAGTGAGGCCAGAGATTGGGAGGGGGTAGTGACCACAGGGACAGCTGCCTGGGTACTGCTGAAGTAGCAGCAGAGGCCAGGAGAAGGGGGTGCAGGAAAGAAAACCCAGGCATGGGGAGCAGAGGAGAGGACACAGCCTCTGTGGGGAGGAGCCCAGTGTGGGACTGTGAGTGTGGTGCCATCTCAGCAGGTGAGGACAGGTCCCGAAGAACCTGGAAACAGCTGCCCCCTGAGGGACGTGTGTGGGGCTGTGTCCCCGGAGTCAGGGCCCTCTGTTCTGGCCCTAGGAGTGAGAAGTGAAGTTCTCCTCACTCCCCCTCTGCTCCCTTGACACTTACCTTCCCCTTCTACCCTTCCTTTTTTTATTCCTAGACCCTCCATCGCTCAGTCCCAGACATCATTGGCCCTGGGGGCATGCAGAGTGCAACATGCTGCAGACAAATATAGATGGATTGGGACTCACAGAGCTGGAACCCGATGGCGTTTTTGTTGTTGTTTTGGTTTTGACAGTACACTCACCACTACACTAACGAGGAAGTGATTTGTTTGGTTTTGAGACAGGGCCTTACTCTGGCTAGAGTGCAGTGGTGGCATCAGCATGGCTTATGGCAACCTCAAGTGCATGGGCTCAAGTGATCCTCCTGCCTCAGCCTCCTGAGTAGCTGGAACTACAGACGTGCATTACCATGCCTGCCTAATTTTCTATTTTTTCTAGAGATGGGGTCTTACTCTTGCTCTCCAACTCCTGACTGCAAGCCATCCTCCCACTTCGGCTTCTCAGAGTGCTAGGAATCCAGGTGTGAGCCATCGTGCCGGTCCTTGATGGAGCTTTGACATGCCGTAGGCAAGACCTGTGGAAAATACGTACACAAGGATGTAAAACAGGCAGCCTGGCACGATGTCTGTGCCCGCTACACTTCCTCCACTGTCCACCAGGGGGCGCTGACATCCCCAGCCTGGAGCCTGCGGCTGTGACCTCCCCAGAATCGCCCTCAGTCCTGCAATATCTGACCCTCCCCGGCCGCGCCTCAGTCCACGGTGCTCCCCACCTGTGCCCCCCGACTCTGTGCCGGGTCTCAGCCAAGAGGTCACCTTCCCGGAAGCGCTCTGGGATCCGCAGAGCAGCTCAGCCCTTCACCTGCGCTGAGTACCCCAGACACGTCTAGACCTTCTTTCTTTATAATTAACTCCTTAGTCCCACGCTGGTCCCTGAGCACCTGTCTCTCCGGTCAGGAAAACCCCAGGACCGCAGGGACCACATCTGTCCTGCTCTCTGTGGAATTCCCAGGGCTCAGCCCAGCGCTGACACTGACAGACACTCAATAAACCTGTGTTGAATGGAGGGACCACACCACAGCAGCACTCATCTCCGTGGGACCCCTGAGGCTTCAGAGGGACATGGCACCGGGGTAGGCCTGAGAACAGGCCAGAGAATGCCTGCATTTGTCCCAGGGGTGAGTTTTTACCCTCAGAGCATCAGAAAGGAGCACAGGGGCCTCCTCACGGTGAGAGTCAGGACACACTCATTCCTAGAACACTGACACCCCCTCCCACTTCTAACATGTGGGCGACTTGTTCCCCAGGAGGGCCTGGGCAGGCAGCCTGTGTCTTTCCTCCTGTCACAAGACCCACCACAAACTCAGATCCTCCATCCGGAGGGGGTGGCCACCAGGGGACGACAGAGAGCCATCTGACCACAGGAAGTCAGGAGGTGACTCCTCAGCCCCAAGGATCTCTGGTGTGTGAGGACAGCTGGATCTGGTCCCCTGCAGACATCTCCGCAGCCCAGGGAGTCCTGGAAGCCAGTGGAGCATCCCATGCAGGATGGGACAGGAGAACCCAGGATCTCCCTTTGCTCCATCTCAGAGGGGCTGAGGGTATGTGGGGCTTCCCCTCCCCTAACAGAGGAACTCCCCTTACCAAGTGTCCAGGTAGAACTGTCCCAGTTCTTGAGCCCTGTGGGGGAATCTCGAGCAGGTGACAGACAGGGGCACAGATGACTTTGAGGTAGCACCCCAGTGCTGGGATAGGGGAACACAGGGCTCTCTGGGGACCACCTCCCAACGTGGTTTCCTCCCCATAGGCCTCCAGAGGCTTCTCCCTAGACCCCTCCTGTGAAACCCCAGAGACAGGCTCCTTCTGAGACCACCCATGCCCCTGGTGGATAGTTCTCCTGACACTGGACCTGGATTCCTCTAAACAACTCCCAACCTCCCCCTGGACTCCCCCTACACTGGATGTAGTTAGGCGACCTGGGGACTCCCAGTGAACAGGACTCAGGGTGACCTGATCCCGCACTCTGACCCAGAGGTCAGTGCCTGACTCTGCCCAGGGGTCAGGGCCAGCTCACAACCTTTGGAGCTTGGTCAACCTCCCTGGGGCAGCCCCTGACATTGGCTGCAGGTCTCCTCGCTTCCTCTAGGAGGTGACATTGGACACGGACAAGACTAACGAAATTTACAGGTGACTCTGGAATGATGCAGAGTTAGGGGTGATGGTCCCCCACATTGTGAAAATCCACATATAATTTCGACTTCTCCAAAACTTAACTACTAGTTAGTCTTACCAGTAACAGACACAGTAGATCAACACATCTTTTGTATGTTATATGTATTATACACTGTGTTCTTACAATAAAGTAAGCTACAGAAAGGAAAATGTTCAGTCATGAAAATATTTATATAAATATCAGGAAATATACTTACTATTCGTTAAGTGGAAGTGGGTCATCATGAAAGCCCCAATCCTGATCTTCACATTGAGTAGGGAGAGGAGGAAGAACAGGAGGGGCTGCTGTCTCCTGGGTGGCTGAGAAGGAAGAGTTGGAGGAGGCAGAAGGGGAGACAGGAGAGGTGGGTGCACACAGTGTAACTTTTATTGAAAAAATCTGAGTGGACCAACATAGTTCAACCTATGTTATTCAAAGGTCATCTGTAATTCCCCCAGACATGAACCTGGCTTTGGCTGAGAAGGTGGAGATGCAGCCTGATTTCCATCCCTTGCTCCAACAGACCCTTCTGGTCCCTCCCATAAGATTTCTGTGTCCTGCCTAATCCTTCCAGAGGACTCTGAGGGGCCTGCCCTCCCCAGAGGTGCTGGGTAACTCCCCACTCCCTCATGGCATCCCCCCATGGGGAAGGCAGGGTGATGGCAGGAGGGTTAGCCGGGCAGAGAGCAGAGGCCGCCCAGAAGAGTTAGGAAGAACAGGGACGGTCCCTGAGCCACAACTCAGTCACCAGACACACAGAGAGAGGGTCTCCTTTAGCCCCTCCCTTGAGGACAGCAGAGCCCAGGGCCCCTCAACCTCTTGGCACCACAGTCCTGTCTTCACAAGACACAAGGACACTGCCCCCTCTATATCCAGGAGCTTCAGCTCCTCCTTAGACCCCCAGGCTGGGGCTCTGTCCCTGAGTCAGAGGCCAGGCTGGTGACTCTGGAGATACAGGACAGGGGCAGGTCCCTCCCCAGTCGTCATTCAGATGCCCCTTTCAGGACTCCAGAGCCATCCCTGCCACCTGCCTTTTGGGCATCACCCTGCTCCTGAGAGCACTGGAGACCACGGGAAGACGCAGGGCCCGGGTGGGTTTCTGTGTCACACAGGGAAATAACCCACTTGGTTTGGTGACTCCAGAACCTCTCTGTGTGGTGCGGACAGACCCAAGGCCAGGACAAAGCAGAAGTCTGTACTGAGTCATCCTGTCATGCGACATGGTCTAACAGCCTTGCTTCTCAAAGCTTGGTCTGGAAAAGCAAAATGAGGGCAGAGGGAAAGTTGAAGGAGGGACAAGGAAGCAGGACTGAGAGGGGAGGGGACAGGGAGGTGTCCTGGGCACACACCCTGCCCCAGCCCCAAGACCTTTGAAAGTGCCCCTGCCCTAAGGGGTGCTCAGCACAGAGGGAGGACGGACAGCAGAGCTGACCGGTCAGAGCGGCCGTGCCCCAGCGTTCCTGGAGCCGAAGCTCTTCTGTGCAGAGGACAGAGCAGGCAGCAGGGACCATGGAGCCCCCCTCAGCCCCTGCCTACAGAGGGTTCAGGCCCTGGCAGGGGGTCCTGCTCACAGGTGAGAGGGACGATGTCCTGAGGGTGGGCGGGAGGAGAAAGGAGACACTGGCTGGGGTCTCCTGGCGAGGATGGGGCTCTCAGAAGGACAGGGGGCTTCTTCTGGAGCCTGATAGGAAGGAGAGGGGCTCAGGAACAAAAGTCCTCAGGGAACTACTGTTGCTAAGGGGCAGGAGCAGCTCAAGTCTTCTCTGTTCCTGGTGAATCATCACTGCCTACTCCAGTGTGAAAGACTATAATAACAACTATACGAGGGTGACACTCGCCATGAAACACCAGCAGGCCATCAAACATTGCCCTGAACCACCAATCTCAGAACTGGAGAATCAACACCAGGACGTGCAGGGCCCTGGGAACACTTGCTATGCACCCACAGGTGTCTGCCAGACAAGTCCCTGTCCTCACAGAGCTCACGTTCTAGTGGGAGGAGGACAGACGAGTGTGAGGCCGGGTGTGGACGAGAGCCAGGGAGGGAGCAGGCAGGGAAAGGTCACCAGGGGAAG
>CAUYRH010147588.1:0-39917 GCA_963574655.1 Perodicticus potto | reverse complement strand
GGCGCCCCGACCAGCTCAGTGGAGCTGGCGGACCTGCCGCCTCCACCTTGGCGGTGTCGGTGCGGCGGCAGCGCGGCTGAGGAACCAGCAGGCTGTATGATAGGCAAGGAGGGGGACCTCCAACCCCCCACCGGAGGCTCCAATAGCCACAAAGGCCGGACAACTGCGAGGAGACACCTGCACCTTGGTGTCTCCTTCAGTTTACACTTAACGACTGAAGATGGAACCTCCATTTCCGATGCCTAGGTCAATCACATGTGAATTTCCTAGGCCACAATTCCATGAATGGACTGTGTCCATTCATTTATACATTCATTTACTTTGCCCCGGCGGAAGGGACTGTGTTCATTCACTGATACACTCCTTCACCTTGCCCCAGCAGAAGGGACTGTGTTCATTCGTTTCCTGGCCATGGAACCCATACACCTATATAGACCCCACGACTAAAAGCCTAAAGGGGAGACGGGGAAAGATTGGGAGAGAAACGGAGAGAGCTTTTCTCTCCCCACTTGAGTTCTCTCTCTCTACCAGGAGCTTTAGTGTTTTCTGTATTCTTGTCTGTAAATAAATTCTGTCTTACCACTGGAAAAAAAGAAAAAAGAAGAAAAGAAAATGCCATGAAGCCTATCTTAAACAGTTTGATGAAAACATTTCAGATTGTATATGAAACCAGCACATTGTACCCCTTGATTGCACTAATGTACGCAGCTGTGATTTAATAAAAAAGAAGAAAGAAAGAAAGAAAGAAAGAAAGAAAGAAAGAAAGAAAGAAAGAAAGAAAGAAAGAAAGAAAGAAAGAAAATTTCTTTCATGCTTATTGGGATTTGAGACAAAAACAGAGCAGCAGGACTTAAACTAACTCTAGATTTTCACAGCACATATGGAGGAGTAATAGAATGGAGGAAAGTCAGCTCCACCTCAGACTGAAACCCGCTACAGTATGAATATGCCAAGTAAAATTACCCTCAGTTTGATCATCATAAGGTTTCTCATCTGACTCCCTCTTTCTATAATGTGAAGGAAACCTGGCCTGCCATCCAAAGCAACACAATCCCACCATCTTATTAACTGTTACCTCCCTTTTGTGTGTCGAAGATAAAGTGTAACAATCAACATAGTATAACGGTTAACTCTTCTTTTCTTAGAAGAAAATATGTACAGGTGTTTCGCGTGAACATTTGTACTTCTGAGTATCTACCCTGAAGAAGTACTGAAGCACGTGCATATATGCATGTGGACATTAGGTTTTAATTTGTATAATGCAGAAAACAGGAAGAGCACAAATGCCTATCAATAAGACACCGACAAAGTCATAACAATCGCCACACAAAGCAATGTCACGCTATCATTAAATGCACGGTGCACGAGCATGTACATCAGAACACTAGAATATTCCACATTTTAATGTTGACAGTGGGCCCGTTTGCCAAAGGTCATCAAACTATGATCTGTACATTTAATGCATATAATTATATCTCAATAAAAATGAAATATTGGATAGGCAAACAGTAATTACTTGTAAGAAAGAGTCTTCAATACTGTTAGAAAGATGCAAGTTTCAGAACAACAATGCCTATTTAAAACACAATCCAAATTAAAACACAAACTGTGATACTTTGGGATATATATATATACACACACATAAAAGAACATATATTTAACATAAATACATATTAAATATATATTTAACATAAACATATTTTTATATAAGAATATATAATACATAAGAATATTATAAGAATGTATATATAAGAACATATATAATATATTCTTTTTTTTTTTTTTAATTTGGCCAGGGCTGGGTTTGAACCCACCACCTCCGGCATATGGGGCCGGCACCCTACTCTTTGAGCCACAGGAGCTGCCCTATATAATATATTCTTCGTTCCTATTTCCTGTCATACAGCTGTTAAAACTCTTGAAATTTCTAGATCCCAAGGACATAAAAAGTGTCTTATTATGCTAATTAAATGATTGGTGGCTGGGGCTTTCTGGAGAGCTTCAGGATGTAGACTGGACTCCAGAAACACTAAAGCTTGATGAGAAGGTTGAAATTTTCAGCCCCATCCCTGTCCCTTGGGTGAAGAGAGGGGATGGAGGTGAAGCTTGCCACCAGTGGCTGACTATTCAATCAGTTGTGCCTATGTAACGAAGCTTCCAAAAAAGAATTCTAAGAACTGGAGCTTCTCGTTAGTTGAACAAGTCAATATACCCAGAAAGGGGCAGAGCCTGGGAATTCATGGAAGCCCCACATCTCTTCTCACATACCTGGCCCTGGCCCTGTGTGTCAGGCTGCTCATCTGCATCCTTTGTAAAATCCTTTACAATAAACCAATGAACACAGTGTTTCCCTGAGTTCTGTGACTAGTTCTAGCAAATTAATCATATACAAGGAGTGGATCAAAAGCACAAGTCACAATCTGCTTTTAGGAGGAATTTGAAGTGGGAGCCAGTCCTGTGTAACTGAGCTCTAAGCCTGTGGGATCTGACACTATGTCCAGGTAGACAGCATCAGAATTGAACAGATTAGAGGACAGCCAGCTGGTGACTGCTGCAGAATGGCTTAGGGAGAAAAGCACACACCTGGAGCTGAGAGCATTCTGTGCTATATCGAGTGACTGTGAAAATAGTGAGGAGGATAAAAAATACCCTGTTTGTCTCCAATATCTCTGTATGCTAACATGTGCATTTATACAATTATGCACATAAAGAGTCATGCTTACATAGGCATATAGGTGTATTTAGTTTTCATGCTTATGTAGTCATATGGGTGTGTTCACTTATGATTGTAGTAACTATATTTTCAATTTGCAATGAATTCAGATTGCTGTTTTCAAAGGTTATATCTCAGAAGCAAGTAAAACTTTGGAGGAATGATGAAGAGGCCTTTGCTTCTTGATAAACACCCTTTCTTACAGTTTGGGCTTCTCACAAGCATTCATTTAATAGGTATTTTTCAAAATTAACAACAAAATGGCAATAATAATAACTAACCACAAGGTGAAATAAAGTGTTGAAATGAGGGCTCTTTTCAGTGTTTCCAGTGTGATAACTGGTGTTCACATCTCAGAGACATGTATCTAAAATGAAACTGTCAAACTAGGATGTGTCTTCACCACATGAATGCACATTACTATTAATTTACAACTGTGACAAGGAACAATAAGAGGTAAATAGAAATTTTTATTTCATCCAGCCGGATCCTTCCATTTGTACTAGGAAACAGACAAAAGGCATAACAGAAAGACCTGCAGAAGACAGTCTAAAACCTGAGCATGGAGAGTCGAGTATTATACGGCAGATCCCTTAAAATCTCTCTGAAGCGCCTTTTATGTGTTATCTTGTTCAGTATATAGTAGGTAGTATTACACCTTGTGATCCCATCTAATTACAAACCCTGTGTACATTTTCATCATTGTAATTTGGGGATTATTATCAGGGGAGGCAGTCTTGTTGGTCAGTAAACAGAATACAAAGTGTTCTCAACACTTAAAGCTAAACGAAAAAAAAATCCTGAGTTTTATTGAGATATATTAAGATAAAGAAATAGGAGATTTGAGGAAAACACATTTTATTTTAACACCTTAACCAAAAGATGAATGCTTACAAGGGTTAAATGGAAGCAATAAATAGTAATATATACATGCTAAAGATGAACAAACAAATCAGAAACGATCTACCCCAATAAACCTGAAGAGATGATTATTTTGATATGAATAACTGAGAAGATTAATTAATCACTCATTCTCACACTCGACTGCTCATTCTAATTACCTATAAGAAGACTCATGGATGCCTGGGCCCCATTTTCAGGATTATGGTTTAGTCAGGGTGGTAATGAGACCTGGGAAACAGGAGTATCCACAGCTTCCCACATGGTAAAAAATATGCAGAAATTTTAAGAATCAATAATGAACTAATCATTCTCAAGTTGACAAATGCCTTACTGTTAAGTATCTCTCTTTCAGTGGAAACCAATGCAATAAAACTCACTTTACCATACTTAGCCAAAGATGGCTTTAGAAACATTTGATATATCTCAGATTACTGAGTGGATGCTCCTCATATAGATAAATAATTTAATACCTACATTTTAATTTAATGCCCATGAACCATTTTTTCACGTTGCTCAACTATATGATGTGTGTTTCATTCAAGATGAGATGGTCCTTAAGAAGAATGAAGAGCACTCTCCATCAGTGGATTGGTCTTTTTTGACCTCAGCCTCGCTGCACTGCAGGGTACTGACTGAACTGTACTCTGACACAAAGACACAACAGGGATGTGCACAGAAGCAGAGCACGTGAGTTTTTAGGCTCTGCTTCCAGACATATGAGTGTGGAATACACCATACTTTGAGTGAACTATGCAAATGAGAGAGAAGAACGTCTGCTCAGCGGCTGTGAAACATTCCCGGTAGCCTCACGCTCATGTTAACCTCCAAATATGAGTGATCTCTCTGTATCCCATTACACAATTCTGAGTGATTGTGGGTGCTTTCTTCCCATAAATATTGTTAAGTCCTCTGTCTCCAGGGATCAGTCAGCAATGAGTGGACATGCAGACCAGCATGTCTGATGACCGAGCTAAGTATTCTCTTCCAGGGCTAGGGGCTGATTCCTGTTTCTAAACCAGAATGAGCCAGAATGCCTAGTCTTGTCTGTTCTCTAGCTAACGTTGCTATGTGCCCAATCACAAAGGTTTGTATCTATGATGAAAGGACTGAACCCACACGGGTAAAGATAATCTTATCGTGCCAAAGCCAAATGCGGATAAGCTGATTATCATGGAGGGTTTGAAGCAAGAGAAACTGGAAAACAGAACGTCAAACATCTCTTATTATCAGCAAATATGCACAGCAGCTGCTGGTAATCACCAATCACAACAAGCAGATAAACAGAAAAGAGAAAAATATTGTGGATGCACCCAAATTCTAAATCTTGGCATCTAACTGAATTTAGCATCGAGCATCAGCGTGAATTCAAATATGTGTGAATCACAGTAATCATGTGAAGTGCTAAATCACACATTTTATGATTTACCCAAGCTACAAAAACACCGTACCACAGTGCACCACAGGTTCCCCCAGGGTTTTTAGGGTCAAACTTCTACAAAGTCACATACACGCTTATAATCCTTCCCCCAAACCTACTGTGTTACAGCATCCTATAGCAACGATGGATTATATAAAACCAAAAGCAAACAGTTGGATATGTGAATCCAAAGTTACTGAGAACTTTTATCCAAATCGATTTCACAAAAATATCCATGCAAAGAACCGCATTGATCTGCAAATATATACACACATGTGTGTACATAGCTAATCAGAAACTGTAATATTCAATATTTTTTAAACTGATAATAGTCTCAAATTGATGGAGTTTATTAAAAAAATCTAGTAGAGTTTAGATATAGTAGAAATTAAGCACAGTAAAAGGAGTATATGACTTGTGAGATATACGTGTTGTTAGAGGATATCAGAGAAGCACATTTATGTTGGAATCAAGTCTTCAGGGAAGGTCTCTTGGAGCTTGTGGTCAGGAAAGTTGTTGAAAGACGATAGATTTGGATAGATGGAGAAGAGATGAGAGAGGGTTGAAGTTTGGAATTTCCAGGGAGAAGGAATAGCGTGCACAAAGTATGGAGAGTATTTGATACATGGAGATAAGAGTTGGAAGGGCAAGACATACAGGAATTCATCACTCAACTTGACAGAATTAAAGACAGCGTACAAAACCTTTTGTCAGAAGACTTCTCTTGTGGGGTTGAAGCTCATCTTGGGTAATGATGACCGAGCAAGGGTTAGATCTCAGAGTCCACACATGAAGACAACTGGAGAGAGATAATAGAAACATTGTTACCATGAGTTGAAATATATTCAAGGTAGAGTATTGGGGAAATACCAGGTTACCCTGTTCCCTTCCAGAGGGAGTGAGCTCTGCCTTGTTTTGCCCCTTCATTCTCTGTTGCTGGACAGAGGGACAAGATCTGTGCCTTCACCCCAGCTGTGTGCTTATGTTAAAAAGCTGCCGGCTAATAACTTCTGACTTGGGCTGGGGATAAATAAGAGCCCATTCCTTCACAGGGAAACTACCCAAGCCATTGTTGATGAGAGGAAAATCCAACTTGCTGACTGAGTGACACTTTGTTCCTAAGTATATTTTTAGTTTGGAAGTCATTTTAAATAATAATGAGAATAATAAAGTGATACCATACGCTGACAAGAAATAAAGACGTTGGTTGTCATTGGAGCCAAAAGCCCGTCAAGAAGGCTGGATGAGAGCAGACTCTGCTATAGGCATGTATTTTACAAAGATGAGTGACATACGTTGCTTACTATCATTACTTACTATGAAGATCACACAATCCAGTAAAAGAAGCATTAAAAATAATCTGAATACTTATAATGTTATGTCTGAGAATTCTTTTCATAACCTTAGATCTCCCAAAATTTCCACCATTTTTCTCTAACAGTTTATTGTTTTGCATTTTTACATATGAATCTATGTCCATTTTGACTTAATTTTATATGTGTAAAAGTTAGGACAAAATTCTTTACTTTTGTCTTGGGATAATTTTCCAGCACCACTTGTTAAAAAGTCTAGCTTTTCTTCATTGAATTATGTTGGACCATTAACAAAATCAGTTGGACATATTTGTAGATCTGTTTGTGCTTCTTCGTTCTGTTCAGTGGTGTATATATCTATCCTTCTGGCAAAAGAAGGATGTCAATATCAAACCGTCCTGACTATGTAACTCTGTGTCATCCCTTTACATCAGGTAGAGTGTTGCTACTTGCTATATTTTTCTGTTTAAAATAGTGTTAGCTGGCCCAGGGCCCATCACTCAGTGGTTAGGGTACCAGCCACATACACCGGCGTTGGCGGGTTCTAACTCGGCCGGAGTCTGCTAAAACAACAATGACAACTGCAACCAAAAAACAGCCGGGCATTGTGGTGAGTGCCTATAGTCCCAGCTACTTGGTAGCCTGACGCAAGAGAATCGCTTAAGCCCAAGAGTTTGAGGTTGCTGTGAGCTGGGACACTGAGGCACTCTTCTGAGGGCAACATATTGTGACTCCGTCTCAAAATAAATAAATAAATAAATAAATATAAAATAGTGTTAGCTATTCCATGGCTTATTTTTTTTTTTTTTTTTTTTTGAGACAGAGCCTCAAGCTGTCACCCTGGGTAGAGGGCTGTGGCATCACAGCTCACAGCAATCTCCAACTCCTGGACTCAAGCAATTCTCTTGCCTCAGCCTCCCAAGTAGCTGGGACTACAGGTGCCCGCCACAAGGCCCGGCTATTTTTTGGTTGCAGTTCCTCCGGGACTGGGTTTGAACCCGCCACCTTCGGTATATGGGGCTGGAGCCCTACCCACTGAGCCAGAGGCGCTGCAGCCATGGCTTATTTTTTTAATATATAGTTTAGAATAAACTTGTTTATGTCTACAAAAATTGTGCTGGGATTTTGATAGGAATTCCATTCATCTTATGTAGCGGTTTTGAAAGAATTTATATCTTTTCTATATTGAACTTTACAATTCATGAATACAGAATATCATTTCATCCATTGAGGCCTTCTTTGACTTTATTCATCACTAAGTGATAAAAGGTAAACACAAAAGATTATAGCCTAAATATTTCTATTGATAAAAATTTGTGCAATGAAAAAAACAATAGAAATAAAGAATAGATAATCGATTGCTAGATGTACTGAACAGGATTGTGTGTTGGGGAAATAGGAAATTAATTTGGTTTGATTATAAAAGGGAAATCTGAGAAAACTCACGGTGATGGAACTGTTTTTTTCTTTTTTTAAAATTTTTAATTAAAATCATAACTGTATACATTTACGGTGTAGGATGATTTGATATACAATGGGGAATGCTTAAATCAAACTGATGAACATTAGCATCATCTCACTTACTTACATTTTGCGGTAAGACATTTAAAATTTACTCTTAGTTACTTCAACATACATATTTGCATCATGCACATTAGGTGAAACCCCATCGAATGCCTCCTTCCTCCCACCAACCGCCCTCCTCCTTTGCCCTCCACTCTCCCTCTCCACCTCTTCCCGTTGCTACGTTACATGTGTGTTTTATTGTTCATATGAGTGTGTAAGTCTTTATATACTGTTTTCATAATAGTATTGAGCACATTGGATATTTTTTTCCCCATTCTTGAGATACTTTCCTAAGAAGAATGTGTTCCAACTCTATCCAGGTAAGCATAAAACACGTAAAGTATTTCATTTTGACAGACAGTGGTGGCAGAAACACAAACCTATGCGTGTTGAAATTTCATGGAACTACATACGTGCACACGTAAGAGTAAAAGTAAATCTGGGTTGACGTAGATAATCTTAGTGGATTATATCAATGCAGTATTATGGTTTTCATATTTTGCTATAGCATTGCAAGATGTTACCATAGGGAGAATTAGATAAAGCTACAGGAATCTGTGCATTGTTTATTATCACTGTTTCTAAATCTCCAATGGTTTCAAACTACAAGAGGTACTTAAAAGAAAATTGAAACACATTGTGATAAGTGCTACGATAAAAGGTAACACAAGTTGTTATGAGGACACATAATAGAATTGTAAAATTTAGACTGGTCATCCAAGAAGACTATGTTATTTCTGACTATTTGGAATAATTTAGAATGTTTGCTAGACATGAAAAATGATATTCTATTGGAGTGGGAGTTAATGACCAAATCTTTGAGGACTATGTGGTGACGTTAATGGCTTATCAACCCAAACTACGTAAAGCTCTTCAAAAGCTGTTTCCATAGACATTAAAATGACATAACAGCAGTGTAGGGAGTGTCATTTAATGAGGCTAAAACTGGAGGCATAGATAGTTACGCAAATCGGAGTGAAACTGAAGACAGTGTCTCTCATAAAACAGAAACTGGACACTGATGGAACATAAAAGCCAGTGGTGGTGGAGAAGGTAAAGGCAAATGCATAGTCTGAAATACTCACTGAATAGACATGGTGTGGTGATCAAAATAATCAAGGTCACTCCCACATTTCTTCTTGGGAATTCAGGAGGTGATTACTCCAAGGGGTTATATGGATTGATCCTCTTAAGTGTTTAATTGTACAATTTATTTACATATAAACACAAATAGATGTTAGCTTTTAACTTTCTTTCTTCTTTGTCTTTCTCTAATAAGTATTGTAATCCATGCCCTGTTAGGAAAAATTGAGTGGATAGCAATGATTACCAGGGGACAAGATAAACGATTCCAACCCTTTTTCTTCATCGTTTCAGACCAAGCGAAGTCCTTCACAAACCTGTATATATCTTTGATTTCACTCTGGAGAGAAGTGTATGCTACTTTTTTTGTTCCAAATCTTCAAATAGGTTCATACTAAGAATCGGAAATATAACATTCATCTGAATTATATAAGCAGCAACTCTCCATGATCGGCAATGTCTTTGAAGCTGCCAATAGGTGGCAAAAATGCTAATTTTAACTTCAAAATAACATATTGGTTTTTCTTTTCTTTTTTTATTTTTTATGAGATCCCTGCAGTGGTGAAAATGGAAATTATTGACTCTGGGAATCCGGCCTACCATGCTGTTAATCACTGTATTGCTATTAATTGATTTCCTTAGGTATGAGCCAGGAGATCCTAGAACAACACTTATTAGGTCTTTCTCCCACTCTTAATGCTGTGATTTTGATAGCTCGTAGACAGTAGACATTTTCAAATAAAATGCCTGGTTTTCATCATAGAGATACCTTTGCATAGAACAAATAAAAAGTGGTCAGTTTAAACTATCAAGTAATCGGTTTATTTTCAGAATGAAACGATTTCAATGTTTTTTTTTTTTTCTTCTTGTCTGCATCATCATAAATAAAAGTTGAAATTAAGCATCCAAATATCCAGCCCAGCCACTGTGCCAGTGTGTGCCGAAACCACAGGGCCTTTCATTATTTTGAAAAATCGCCTAGGTGCCTTGCTACTTTGTCCAACATACGCAGGGATATTATTCTATTTTGTCAAAAAGAAAAAAAAGCGTACATCAAAGTTTTAGAAGCTAAAAGCTATGAATGTCTTTCCTTTTCAAAAATCTATAGCTAGCTACGGAGAGCTTGAAAGTAGATATTAAATAATACTATAATTCAGAAGAAAGTTGTATATGACGTATTTAAAATAATAGAATGCTTATGCTGACAAGATCATATATTTGGATGTATTGTAGTTAAACTGTGAGTTTGAATCTGCTTTAACTCAACAAAATTGGGGGACTATACCTAACACATTAGAGAGTTTGATTGAGGGATCATTTTGCCCTTTTTCTTAATAGACTATTACAATAGTAGACAAAAGAAGAAATAAAGTGCCAAGCTAATCGATCTGTATCATACTGGAAAGGTCAAAATAGAATTGTACATTACTACTGTCAGAGATATATAAAACATTAACATTTTCAAACCATGTTCTCATCACAGAAATTACAGTGGGGACTGACGAAGACACAATATCTGTCCATTCTCAATACAAAAATAACTGTTAGGTTGGAAAAGAATGGGATAAGTCTAATCTCAGGAGAGGTGCTGACTGGAAGAAAATACCATTAACTCATTTTTTTTTCTTTTGCAGAATCTTGAATTCTCACTCAACCTACCTAGTAAGTAGTCAGGTATTTTTTTTCCATAGGAAACACTCAAATTGACATATTTGTACTCATGACTTACAAAATAATATCTCTGTTAGGAATAGATGAAGGCACAGAGAATAACCAAATAACAAATTTAGTAAATAATAGTCATAATATAAAAACAAATAAAAACAGCAATTAAGAATTGTATTTTACATCTTGTTAAATTGAATCTGTATAGGAAATTGGGTACACAAAAGTAAATATTCTATGAAGAGTTTCACGTTTAACGTATTAGGATATTTTTAACATGCCTTACAACACTGCTAGCTACTTAATTGTGTTATTCACAAAGTATTATGAAAATTTGGTTTCTTATTAAATTTTTCATTAATACAACATTAACTTTGTGTTGTATTCTTTTTAATAGAATTGAAAAGAAATCATTAGTGTGTGTTCAAGTTGTGCACATGTGTACACACACCACACTGTGAATTCCAGTAATTATTTAATATGCTAACTGAATAAAACTAGTTCCTTAATAGAACATTTTTAAAAGAGATATGAGTCCTAAGTAGCATTAAAAATTTGAAGTCCTTCTTAGCTTTGAAGACAACTTGTGTTCTTTTACTTCCTCCTGGCAAATCAGCTTAAGTGGAAATTTATGTGGCAAACCTTTTATCATATTTTTTTCCTTTTTCTTTTTCTTTTTTGAAATAGAGACGTATGAAGTGCCGGTGGCATTGTCCTAGTGCATAGCAACCTCAAATTCCCAGGTTCAAGTGGTCCTATGGCCTCAGTCTCCCAAGTAGCTGGGACTACAAACCCTACCACAATGTCTAGCTATTTTTTTTTTTTTCTATTTTTAGTAGACATAGAGTCTTCCTCTTGCTCAGGCTGATCTTAAACTCCTGAACTCAAGCAGTCCTCCTGCCATGGCCTCCCAGAAGTGCTAGGATTACAGGAGTGAGCCATTATGTCTGTCCTCTTATCATAATTCTTACTTCAGAAGGTCAGTAATAATACTTGCAATGGAGCCTTCGTTGTTATTTTAATAGTACCCTTACTTTAGGGGGAAAATATGTATATATCACCCAGTATGATTGCCAAAAACAAAATATTTATATGAAAGAAAACTTTCAGAGAAGTTTTTATATCAGAAAAAAGATTATATTGTTAACATGGCATTAAAAAATCAAATGTAAATCAATAAATATTTGAATGACTATTAAGTACAGTACAGTTTGTTATAAAATATATGGATAATAATAAATGCTCTCAGGGAGTTTATAATTAAGCATAAACTGGATTTAATATAAAATAAATATATTATAAATAAGGTAGAATTCTGTACATAATACAAAAGATATTTAGAATGCAATGAGAGGGCGGTGCCTGTGGCTCAAAGGAGTAGGGTGCTAGCCCCTTATGCCGGAGGTGGTGGATTCAAACACAGCCCTGGCCAAAAACTTCAAAGAGAAAAAAAAAAGAATGCAATGAGGAAGATTAGAATAAAAGAGATTAATATAGGTAAAAAGATCAGAAAAGACTTCATGAAGGAAGTGACAGAGCTTAAGAAACAGAAGTGTTGACCCAGCTGATCTGACTCAAGCTGATGCCTGTGCCATATGGAAACTGACAAGTGAAGAAACTTACTTCCCAGTGTAAATGTTGCTGTATTGTATAGAAAAAAAATGTTTTGTGTACCCAAAAAGTTTGAGTTTTCAAGACCAGCTTCTTTCTATATATAAATTATGCTGTTACTGAAGATTTAACATTTTCTGCAAAAGGAAAGCATACATGTTCTTCCTTTTCAGAACTGTTTAATAGTAGTTATTTTTGTGTATATTTAATTTTTTTTGTGTTTTTAAACTATTTTCCTTAGGGCTGAAAATATTGGAAGAAAAAAAGGAAACAGAAATATTGGAAGGGAAAAATGGAGGTGGATATTCAAAATGAAAAAAAAAAATTAAAGGGTAGAGTGTAAAAAAAGTGTGCATGCGTGAAATGTATGAGGAAATTCTGAGCAACTGAGGTTTATTAGAAAGAAAACAGTTTAAGTACCTAAAAAAGGCACTGGAATATGAAGCCTGCAATGTATGATAAGGCATATTACAAATAGTTTGAGTGTCAAGCTGAATGTGTTGGATTTTACTTATTAGGAAATAAAGAGACTTTGAAACTATTTTTTTTGAGACAGAGCCTCAAGTTGTCACCCTGGATAGAGTGCTGTGGCATCACAGCTCACAGAAACCTCCAACTCCTGGGCTCAAGCGATTCTCCTGCTTCCACCTCCCAAGTAGCTGGGACTACAGTTGCCCGCCAAAATGCTTGTTTTGTTTTGGTTGCAGCCATCATTGTTGTTTGGTGGACCCGGGCTGGATTCAACTTGCCAGCTCAGGCCACAGGCACCGAGCCAGAGACTTTGAAACTTTCAAAGAAAATTTACTTCAATGTGTTAGCCAGGGTTCTCTCGAGAAACAGAACCAATGGGACATCTCTAGATCTAGATGGAGAGATACAGATTTGCTACAAAAATAGGCTCATGAGATTTTTTAAATTTCAGTATTACAGGTACAAATATTTTGGGTTACCTGCAGCATTTGTGATGCTTGAGTCAGAATTGTACATGTACCCATTACCAAGCTACCTTTGCCTCTTTAAATAATGTCTTTGTAATTTTCATCTTCTTATCTCTTCAAAATGATGCTCTTAGCTCTCCCACTGGGCGTACTTTGATATCATAAGCCTGGAATATACAAATAAAGTCTGTGATATATCAGTGCTCCCGCCTTCCAACTTGCAGCCAAGCTGAGAGTCAGTGGCTTCAGTGGTGGAGAGGAGCACCTGTAGAAGAGTCGTCTTATTTGGCTTTGCCAGAGTTGTCTTCACCCATCAAAACAATCCAGACCCTTCTTGATTCAACATATCACAATTATTACAAGACAGTATCCAGACCTGAGCATGCTAAATCAAATTATTAAGTACAAGAAATACTCAGAACTGGGGATTGGATTAGGCATCTTGGATTTTGATATATGTAAATTACTAGCTGGAAACAGAGTCAGCAACAAGAAAGCAAAGTCATGAACACAGAGGAGAGTATCCTGTTTTCCAAAAAGTGACAAAAGACATTCTTATTGAGTTTGTTTTTATTTCATGTTTTAGAAAGTCCCTATTAGGCACATGAATAGTACTGAAATAGAAAGTACAAAGTAATGGAGCTCTTTGCTGAATTAATATCCTGTTCCTTAAATTAAAAGAGAAAATCACAGATATTGATCCAGGAAACTTCTCCTGAGAGGAAAATGACAAAAATCGCTTGGTCAAAACCAGTGCTGAAGACGGGACCATAAATGGCATCAATTTGACTGAATTGAGACAAACCATAAGATTTAGACTCCCTGATTGAAATAAGTTAGAATCAAACTGGTTAAAACAAAATAGGAGCAAGCCAGTGGTGGAAAAATAGCATCTTAACAATGAAATCAATTTCTTGCACCCATTGTGTTTTACACCCTCTTGTCTAACCTGAGAGATTATTATCCTTTGACCTCTTTAAACGTGTCTTTTTAAGTCCTTGAAAACATCTGGAATAGGAAGAAAGAAGTCTTATTTATTGATCTTATTTATTACTCTTTCCTACAAGATATGTACACAAGTAGAATATTTTTTTCTCTTATGTGCTATTCACAGTTTTCCAATTCAAATGTCTTGATTAACTCCTGTTTGAAATCTCACTTAGATTACATCTTTTTGACATCAAAAGAACAAAATAAAAATAGAAAACTAAATTTGTAAAACTCTTTCTTAAATTGAATAATGGTTGAATAGTATAACAGAAATAAATAATGAATAGTAGTTCTGGATAAAATAAGTTTGTAGAAACATGGTGATAAAGAGGGTTAAGTTATGGTAGGGCTCAGCATTTCTTTGAATAAGTGAATAAGCATTTTAAATCTTTTTAAAAGTCGAGTTGGAGCCAAAGTTCTGAAAATACTGACCTCAGAAACATTTATCCTCATTGTATTTCCCAGGTTAGCGTTCCGCAGGAAACATATTAGGAAGTGGAACCTTATCAATTATTTAGAATTAAAATATAATCTACATTTTTGGAACCAGTTGTATTAATTAGAATGAGAGTTAGATGTGAATGATAATAAATACTGGAATGCTGTCCAATTTTGATCAAGTCAGTCAAAGCTTCTCATGCTTTTCCTCATTATTATCTACTCTGCTATTTTTTCAAAATTGTGAATACTGATTATTATAAAAGGGAGCAGAATAACAAAACTATTAACTTTAAATTTCAGTTGCTCTTATACATCTCTGATGAAAACTTTTGCAGTATATGTTTAAATCTTATTGTAATGCATAAATCTGGTTCAGCATGATCCTGATTCTTTGTGTGTGTATGTGCTCGTATGTGGTTTTTGGCAGGGGCTGGGTTTGAACCTGCCACCTCCAGCATATGGGGCCAGCGCCCTCCTCCTTTGAGCCACAGGCATCACCCATGTTCCTGATTCTTTATTTGGAGTTAACATCTACGAGTCTGATAGAAGTTAACTCCACGTAAGGAGTGTTAAAGATCTCTTTGATGTCTTAGTAAGTCAAATGTGTTAAAAAGATTTAAAACTTTTTATAATTTCCCAAGTTTAGTTTCAAAGAACTACAGTAATTTTGAGTTTAACCGTGTTGTGTTTATCTTTAAAGACATTCAAACATAATTAAAAATGGGCTTCTGGCCTGGTGTGGTGACTCATACCTGTAATGCCAGCACTTTAGGAAGCTGAGGGAAGGAAGATTGCTTGAGGCCTGAAGTTGGGGAATAGTCTTGGCAACAAAACAAGACCCTGTCTGTACAAACAATTTATTAAATTTAGTGGTATACACGTATGGTCCCAGGAACTTGGGAGGCTGAGGGAAGAGGGTCACTTGACCCTAGAATTCAAAGTTATAGTGAGCTGTGATACGACCATTGTATTCTAACCTGGGTGACTGAATAAGAACATATCTGTAAAAATTAAAAAATAAATATAAAAAAATGCAAACAGGTTCTAAATCTTCCATCATCTTTGACATTGCTTTAAAAATGTAAGTGGCTGTATTGATTTTTGACAATTTACCTTTATCTTGAGGTAAATTTTAGATTCACACCTTGCATTCATTTGAAATGAAATGCTACCAAATAGAGAAAGGGTTAAATTTACATAAAAAATAAAAATTAGAAAATTGAATATGTGTCCAAGCCTCCAGAGGAGGACATTATAGAAAACAGATATTGCTTCCCACCTTTGCTCTTTTTTTTTTTTTTTTGTATGAAAGGTCTTTATTAGCAGGGAAGCTGCAGAGCAGCATTAAGGGGAAGGAGAGAGAGAGAGAGAGAAACGGGGGAAGAGAGAGGAGAAAGAGAGAAGGGAGGGAGAGAGAGAAATGGGGGAAGAGAGGAGAAAGAGAGAAGGGAAGGAGAGAGAGAGAGAGACACGAGACATGCGGGGGAAGGAACACCAAACACCCCCACCTTTGCTCTTAATAATAACAAAAAAAATAATGAATTAGCCAGACTGTCAAAAAGTATCCCCTGTAATACATCGTTTTTTTTTTTTTTTTTTTTTTTTTTTTTGAGACAGAGTTTCACCGGTCCTGGGGTCATACCTCACAGCAACCTCAAACACTTGGGCTCAGGAGATTCTCTTGCCTCAGCCTCCTGAGTAGCTGAGTTTAGCTCTTGCTCAGGCTGGTCTCGAGCTCCTGAGCTCAAGGAATCCACCCACGTCAGCCTCCCAGAGTGCTAGAATTACAGGTATGAACCACAGCACGTGGCCCATATAATTCATCTTCAATGAAAGTAACATAACTCTGCAAACCTGACCCTCTGTATTTGAGTACGTGAAGCAGAAGAATAAAGATAAATGTTGTAGCATGAGGAAGAAGTCATACCTGATTGCCTTCATGTTGGAGTAGAGCTGAAGCAATGTGAGTGTAGTGACAAACCCACAGAGGCCTGTGGTAGGTTACAGGGTCAGACAGAACATATTGTGAGGATGTAAGTTGTGGTACAAAGTATGGGGCATTGAGGGAAAGTTGGTAAAAAAAAGGAAGTCTATATTACTCTTAGGATCCCCATGTCTTCTACCCAAAGTAGGTATACAATATGGAAGTGGTTTTTTTGTATTAGGAGTCTCATAGGGGTAGAAGCTAAGGGCAAGGTACTGTTCTGAATTTGGAGTCAATAATTTCAATTTTTGCAATTCAAAACTATTATACTACCCAACTCTTTTACCTGCACAAATCCTGAAAAACAGGAGCCAGATTTATAATATCCACACAGGAGACCTGACTGCTTTACAGTACATTTGATGCTTGTAGAATTTCTAATCAATTTTTAGTACCTCATTGGTAAATCTAAATGGGCTGCCAACATTTAACAATAAATGATACAGACAAAGAAAGCAAATAAATAAAATAGAGATGATAATGGATAGTAGCATAGAAGTATATATTAGTAATATCCTCAGAGATAGCAGGGAAGATACTTCAACTATTAAACAGTACTTACAAATCATTCATAGAAAAAGAAAAGAGGTTTTGTAAATCTTACATACACCAGCTATTAAAACAGGAAAGTCATGGAGAGAAATGTCAAGTCTCGTCCATCATTGACAAGAAAGGGAAGACAAGATGATATTCAATAGCAGGAAATTGACAAGAAAATTAACATAATCTCAGAAATCCAAACTCTGGCTGATAGAACTTCAGCAAAACAGAGGAAGGAACAATCTGAAAACAATCATTGAAAAAGAAAATTCTCAGAAGTTAGGGCCTGAATTTCCTCAGTTTAAGGAGCCACAGAGTGCTTGGCTTAGGAAATGAAAAATAAATTCATTGAAATATATTATTATGGGCTTTTTGTGAATAGGAACATTTCTATATTGGATGTAAGTGCTAACATTAATGTTATCCTCTGCCTTCACATCTGGTGGAAATAGGCCTTGTAATAGTTCCTGTAATGGCCTTACTCTAACTGCAAGTAACTACCCACTCAGCACCCGGCTCTACAAAGAATGCCCAACTTCTTGATACTACAAAGCCTGCCTCACACATCTCCTGGTCGCTCACTCTCTTTCCAAGTACAGCGGTGTCTTCTGCCCCTGAACTGTAAATATATGCACTAGTGTTAATCTCATGTGTCCAGGGATGGGTGTCATGAGTCACCATCCCCATAACTAATGGTGGCAGTCCCTTCCTCACTAATGTGGTGATTAGGAGGAAAAAAAAGTTCATGCTTCAAAGAACAAATAAGTACTTTAAAAATAAAGGGATGGTAGCTCAGGATATCTGACTTAAATGGAACAATAGAAACAAAAAGAATATTGGACAATGTTTCCAAAATTCAAAAGAAAAATGTATTTGCAGCCTAAAAGTTTTTATTTATTCAGACTAATACATATTAGAATAGAAGGAAGTATTTTTAGACTTTCAAAGTATAGAAAATTTGACTGTGCCACATTTTTTTTTCCAGAAAGCCATCTGAAAATGATTTCTATCAAAACAAGAGATTCATTCAAGATGCAAAAACTACAACACAGAGAACAGGACACTCAACCCAGTAAATAGGGAAAGAAAATTCCCAAGATCATGGCAAAAATGAAAGAAGTATCCGTGTGATGGTTGCATAGTGGCCTAGAGTGCTCAGAGATCCTATTTTATTAGAAGGTCAGATATCTCTGATAGGCATGTGGGCAGAAAAACTATATGTCTACTTAAAAAAGAGATGGAAGATTTTGCTATATAAGAAATTTTAGAATGAGACAGAGCAACTGGAGCATGTGTGGTGATTTATTTATAAGTTCAAAGAAAACCACAGTAAATGGGGAGGGGTTGCAATTTTTAACTCTAGTTAAAAAAAGTTGTAGAGGAAGGAAATGCAGTCACAGTCAATTCTTGGCTCAGCAGTGAAAAATATTTGAAAAGTCATGATGGAAACACTAATTGAATGGAAAATAAAAGGTGGGAAGTTGGGCAAATAATAACAAAGTCCTATGAGAACTTAACAAGTGATGTTTAAGTTGATTATATAAGATAGGGCAGTATATTCATATTCTTTAGATATATGGAGATAATTGCCAAACAAAATAGTTAAATATTAAAAGTATTTGCCTTTGAGGCATAGGGCAAGTCATAAAGATACAAGGAATACTTGAAATGTATATATATTCCAGAAATAGTTTTGCCAAATATATTGCGTTATTGAAAATATGTCCTACAGTCATACTCAGTACTTCCTCAAGATTTTATATTTTTTTCTAGTAAAAAATATTCATAAGTGTAATTGCTTTCACTATGATACTTTTTACAATATTAATTCTGAATTTTCTTTTTTTTTTTTGCTTGCTTTTAGTGTCTCAATTTATTCCCTTCCAGCTCATAGAGCAAATTAATTGGAATCTTCTTAAGAATCATTATGTTGCTCTCATTAAGATTAGTCTTTTGAGAGGAAATTATGTTGAAAATAAAATGATTCTTGAGTTCTAATTTATCTCTTATTTATGGCAATTTGGAACCTAATTTATCTAATAATGTTTAGCTTAAATCTCTAGGTCATGGGTGGTGATGATAGCCTAATCATTTTTGAATATTGTATTTCTAAATACTGTATTCTAGTGAAAACTTGGGACATATAAGCCAAGTTGATGATTCATTAAAATCTATAGTAAATTTAAGGTAAAAACCTAGTCTTATAGAAAGCCTTTTAAATATCTAATTTTCTTTCAATCTGAATGAAATGACATAAGGAACGTTTATTATTAGATCTGAGCTTGTATTTCTACACATGGAAACTAAACATTACCAAGGATGGGCCCTAGAACCTAGTTTGCACCCGATGCAATATTCAAATCCTGTTTTTTCCCCCCTTTGGCTATTCAAAAATAATTCTAAAATCAAATTTTATTTTACTTATCAAAAAAAATTATTCTCACATTTGTAAGTATGTATATACTACTGTTTGGTTTTAAAGTTATGGTCACATGTAGATATACATTTTTGACTAAATTTAATGTGTCTGCAATTTAGAACTATGATTAAGAAATGAGGGAGTCTTAATATAGCAGCATTTGTAGTAAATACTTGAATTTGTGCTACAGTACAATTCTCATTCATTTGAAATTAATATTTATGAAGCTAAATGGATTGAGCTTTTCTTTAAAACATACAGAATAGGTGATATACAAAATCATTAGATCCTAGAACAACCTCTAGTCAGTCAATAATTAAGGTATTTCTTTCAGACTGATTTTATCTTTAAAACAAGCTGAATATTTAAAAACAATCTTCAGTAGTATAGCACCCAGCAGATAAAAGCAATTTAAAGAGAAAATTTTAAAAAGTCATTTGAATGCATTGATAACCTACAAACAACTATGCCATAAAGTATTTATCTGATATATTTAAAATATGATTTTATTTAAATATAAATATTACAATATTTATGCCAAGTTATCAATAGAATTTAAATGCACATCAAACAATTCAGAACAGCAAATTAAAAACAAACACACTGAATACCATGGGGATAGAAAATAACACTAATATGTGCTTGAATTTTAAGGCTATTTCAAGTTATTCTCAGATTATCAAGACCCAATGAACTAGTTTCAGAGGACCTTATAATGTTTGGCAATTCTCATCACTTCAAGTAAAATATAGAGGTACACATATTTGGTTATACAAATGTCTATGTATGTTATTCTTAAAACCTACAAGTAATATATGAATTCTTATTTCTGATTTTTCCTTATTTAGGTTTATCTGTTCTTAAGGTTATTAATCTCTAACAAGCTACAGTATAAAATAATTGGCATCTAGCCATAACAAATAGAAATAATGTGTACAAATTTTGTCATTGGTGAGAGATATGGGTTCATTTTCAGTCTTCTACAAGTAGCTAATCAGTTTTCCCAGCACCATTTTTTATATAGGGATTCTTTTCCCCATTGCATGTTTTTGTTAGGCTTATCAAAGATCATATGATGATATATGGCTGGGTTCATTTCTATCTAGATTCTCTATTCTATTCCATAGATCTGCATCTCTATTTCTGTGCCAGTACCATGCTTTTTGAATCACTGTAGTTTTGTAGTATAACCCAAAGCCTGCTAATGTGATGCCTCCAGATTTGTTTTGATTTCTAAGAATTATATTGGCTATTCAGGTTTTTTTCTGATTCCATGTAAAGAAAAGTACAATTTTTTCAAGTTCTTTAAAGTATGACATTGATGCTTTGATGAGGATTGAATTAAATCTGAAGATTGCTTTGGGTAATATGGACATTTCAACAATGTTGATTTTTCCCAACCACAAGTGTGGTATGTTCTTCCACTTTTTAATAATTTATGTTATTTCTTTTCCTGGGGTTTCATAATTCTCTTTATAAAGATCTTTCACATCCTTTGTTAGATGTATTCCCAGATATTTCATTTTCGTTGGCATATTGTAAAAGGAATAGATTCTTTGACTATATTCTCAGATTGACTTTTTTTGGTATAAATAAGGCTACTGATTTGTAACTATTGATTTTCTATCCTGAGACATTGCTATATTCTTCAAAGAGCTTTAAAGTTGAGTCCCTGAGGTTTTCTGAGTATAAGATCATGTCATCTGTGAAGAGCAAGAGTTTGACCTCCTCTGTCCCCACTTGAATATCCTTGATTCCCTTCTCTTGCCTGATTTTAATGGCTAGGACTTTCAGCATTATGACGAATAGCAGTGATGATAATGGACATCCTTGTTTAGTTCCAGATGTGAGTGGAAATGCTTTCAATTTTACTCCATTCAATATCACATTGGCTGTGGGTTTGTTGTAGATGGACTCTATCAGTTTAAGAATGTTCCACTTTTTCTCAAGTATTCTGATCATGAAAGGATGTTGGATATTATCAAAAGCCTTTTCTGCATCAATTAAGAGAATCTAATGGTCTTTGTTTTTTATTTTATTTATGTGGTGAATTATGTTTTGAGATTTATGTAAATTGAACCAACCTTGTAACTCTGGGATAAAAACAACTTGATCATTATGCATACTTTTTTAATGTGACATTGTATTCTGTTTGCTAGAATCTTATTGAATATTTTTGTATCAATATTCATTATTGATATTGGTGTACAGTTTTCTTTTTTTGTTGGGTCCATTCCTGGTTTGGGGATCAGGGTGGTATTTACTTCATAGAATGTGTTGGGGAGGATTCTTTCCTTTTCTGTTTTGGAATAAGTTATGTAATATAGATACTAGTTCCTCTGTGAAGTTTTGGTATAATTTTTATGTGAAATCATCTGGTCCTGGGTTTTCCATTTTTGGGGAGATTTTGTATAGTTGGTGCTATTTCAGTGCTTGATATTGGTCTATTCAAAATTTCTAATTCTTTCTGATTGAGTTTAGGAAGGTGGCATGCTTCCAGGTATTGGTTAGTTCCTCCACATTTTCATATTTCTGAGAATAGAGTTTTATTTTTTGCAGTAATCATTGAGAATCTTTTGTATTTCTGTAGTATCTGTTGTTATTTTCCCTTTATCATTTCTGATTGAAGTTATGAGAGATCTTAATTTTCTGTTTCTGGTTAGTCTAGCCAAAGGTTAATCAATTTAATTAATATTTTCAATAAAACAACTTTTTGTTTCATTGATCTTCTGAATGATTCTTTTGTTTCAATTTTCTTTAATTCTGCTCTAATTTTGGTTATTTATTTTCTTCTTCTGGTTTGGGGGTTGGATTATTCTTTTTTTTCCAGTTGATTGAGATGGCCCTTTAGGTTACTGACTTACTCTCTTTCTGTTTTCTTGATGAAGGTTTCTCATGCTATAAATTTCTCTCAGGAATGCCTTTGTAGTATCCCACAGGTTTTGACAGTTTGTCTCTTCATTATCATTTTGTTCCAGCAATCTGATGATTTCCTTTTTAATCTCATTTTTGACTCATTTATCATTCAGCCTAAGGTTACATAGTTTGTATGACTTTGCTTGAGTATGAAGACTTAAGTGCTGTTGAGTTCAAATTTTATTCTGTGATGTTCTGAAAAGATACAAGGAATAATTTCAATTCTTTTAAATTTATTGAGGTTAGTCTTGTGTCCTATGATATGATAGATTTTGGAGGATGATTTGTGGGCTGATGAGAATGATATGTATTCAGTTTTATTAGGATGAAATGTTCTGTAGATGGCTGAATAAATAAGTCCATTTATTCTAGGGTCAAGTTTAAGTTCATTATCTTTTTATTTAGTTTCATCTTAGAGGATACTTCCAGAACTGCCAATGAAGTGTTAAAGTCAAGAATGGAAGAAAAAGTATCCAATGTATTCGGCCCTACTATGAAGCTAATTTATAGCTTTCATATGAGGGCTAAACCCAATTATAGCACAAGAATATGGGGAAAGGGGCAAGGGAGGGGAGGGGAGGGGAGGGGGAGGATGGGTGGAGAGAGGGTAAATGGTGGGATCACACTTATGGTGCATCTTAGAAGAGTACAAGTGAAAGTTATTAAATGCAGAATCCAAATGTTTTCATACAATAAACAAGAAAATCCTATGAAGGTTATGTTGAACAGTTGGATGAAAATATTTCAGATTGTATATTAAGCCAGCACATTGTACCCCATGATTGCACTAATGTACACAGCTATGATTTAATAAAAAAAATAAAAAATAAATAAACAAAAATTCTCCAATTTTTATAGTGCAATAAGATAAAAGATTTAAATTTAAGGCATGAAACTACAAAAATGCCAGAAGAGAGTGTAGGGAAAACACTTCATTATTTTGAAAATATTGGCCTGGGAAAATATTTTATGAGGAAGAACCCTCTGGAAATTGTAGCGACACTAAAAATACATAACTGGGATTTGATCAAGCTAAAAAACTTCTGCAAAGCTAAGCATACTGCAACCAAAGCAAACAGATAAATCTTCAGAATAGGAGAAAGTGACTGCATGTTATGAATCTGACAAAGATCTGATAACTAGCATCTACAGAGTAATCAAATTGATCAAAAAGAAAAGAGCAAACAACCTCATTTCTTTGTGGGTAAGAGACTTGAACAGAAAATTCTCTGAAGATGACATATGAATGGCATGCGAACACATTAAAAAATGTTCATCATCTCTAATCATCAGATAAATGCAAATCAAAGCTCTTTGAGATATTACCTAAATCTAGTAAGATTAGTCCACATCACAAAGTCCTAAAACTGCAGATGCTGGTGTGGATTTGGGGAGAAGGGAACACTTCTATACTGTTGGTGGGGTTGCAAACTAATACAGTTCTTTTATGGAAAGAAGTATGCAGAATTTTGAAAGAACTAAGAGTTGACCTTCCATTTGATCCTACAATCCCATTAGTGAATATCTACCCAGAAGAACAAAAACCATTGTACCCCAAAGATGTTTGCACCAGAATGTCTTTTGCAATTCAATTCATAATTACCAAGCCATAGAACCAGCCCAAACCCCCATCAAACTTTGAATGAGTTTTAAAAATTGTGGTACTTATATACTATAGAGGATTAAACATCATACTTACTACAACAGCCACCAATAACATAACTCATCTGAGGAATTACTGAGAACAAGACATTCTCCTGGCAAGCCTGGAAATCTCTTGTGACTTGGAAGGCAAGCTACCAAGTGACTCAGTAATCCTGGAGGAGCAAAGTTCAGTCCTATAGTAGTAAGGCTAATGTTAAATATTAACCATTTTATGGCAGTTCCCTGAAGGATTAGTGGAGAAAAATTGCATGTAGTATTTTGGAGATCATTTCCCTTGCCACCCTTGAAGATCATTTCCTTGAGTACATACTCTCTTGGCACCTATGAGATCATTTCCCCGAGCATGCATCCCCTGCATGTCTTTGCTTAGTAAACTTTCCACCCATTATGTATCTTCTCAATAAAAGTACTCTGCAAGAAGTGCTCGGTGCTCTCCTGCACCTGCGGTTAACCTCACCTCTTGCAGTGTGTACTGTCGATCTGTGTCTCACATGATCATTTATGCAGTCGTGACAGTATATCATGAAATACTATTCAGCCATAAAATAGATGGAGATTTTACATCTTTCATGTTTATCTCGATGGAGCTGGGACACATTTTTCTTTGTAAAATATCTCAATAATGGAAAAAAGTATCCAATGCATTCAATACTATTATGAAACCAATATATAAATACTTACACAGTCATAGGAATGATAAAACACAAATATAGTCTAGCAAGGGGTTGAGTGAGGAGGGAGGAGGAGGCGTGATTGGTGGGTGGGAAGAGGGAGGGCATTTGGTAAGATCTCACCTCATGTCACATTGCAATGGTATATTTCAAAATAAGAGTAAATTTTAAATGTCTTTCCACAAAAATAAGTGAGGTTATGGCTATGTCAATCCATTTGATTTAAGCATTCCATATTGCATATCAAATTTTCACATTGTACCTCCAATTATGTAAATTATGATTTTAATTAAAAATTAATAAAAAAGAAAAAGTTAATGGAGTAAATATGCAAAAAAAAAATACAGATAGAGAAGGCAGATGATGAATTCTGAAAGATGTAATCTGAAGTTAGTATAAGCAACTTAAATCTAGCAATTCTTAATAAAAATAAAACCGGTAAAGTAATACTCTTGTTATATTATTGTATATGTACTTTTGCAATTTTTAAATTAATTTAATGATGGAATTTATTATATTATTATCTAAGTGCATGATGGTATCTAAGTGTAGTGAAAATCAGAAGAAAGTTTTTCTCATTAACCAAAATCAAACAAAATCTTTCAATAGAAACAAAATTTAGTATTTAATTAGAAAAAAAGGAGTGAAGAATTGAGGTCACAAAACAGATAATTTATTGATGCTTCTTTTAAAATTTTTTAAAATTAGTTATTTATTTTTCTTTTCATTTATTTATTTATTTATTTATTTATTTATTTATTTATTTTTGTATGAAAGGTCTTTACTGGCGGGGGATGCTGCAGAGCAGCATTAAGAAGAGGAGGACAGAGAGAGACAGAGATAGATAGGTAGACAGATATGGGGGAGAGAGGGACAGAGAGAGTAAAGAGCTCTTTTCATTTTTTTAACTGACACATAGTAATTATACACATTTTATTGGGTAGAATGTGATGTTTCGATACATGTTCCAATGTATATTGTATAATTAGAATATTTATCACTTCACATATCTTTTCTTTGTATTACAAACATTCAACATACACTCTTCTAGATATTTGAAAATATGCGGTAAATTTTATTGGTTGTAGTCAACCTCTAATTCACTAGAACTCTTGAAGTAATTCTTCATATCCATTTGTATCTGTTAACCAACTTTTGGCTATCTCCTTACTTCACCCCTTTCCAGCCTCTAATAACCACTATTCTTCTCTCTATTTCCATGTGATCAACTTTTGTAGCTTCCAAATATGAGTCAGAAAATGCAGTATATGTCTTTCTGTGCCTGGCTTATTTCAGTGAACATTATCCTCCAAGCTTATCTATATTGCCATGAATGACATCATTTTGTTCTTTTTTATGATTCTATTAAGTGTAGATACCACATTTTCATTATAAATTCATCCGTTGATGAAGACTTAGGTTAATTCCATAGCATGGCTATTATTAACACTGCTGCAATAAACAGAAACTGCAGATATCTTTTTAACATATTGATTTCCATTTCATTAGATATATACCCAATAGTCGGTATATTTTAGTTCTGTTTTTAGGTCTTGGAGAATTCTTTATGCTTTTTCCATGAGATTGGCCTAATTTTACATTCACATCAATAGTGGATAAGAGATCCTCTTGTTCTGTACCTTCACCAGTATTTCTCTTTTTCTTTCTTTCTTTTTTTTTTTTTGAAACAGAGCCTCAAGCTGTCGCCCTAGGTAGAGTGCGGTGGCATCACAGCAACTTCCAACTCCTGGGCTCAAGAGATTCTCCTGCCTCTGCCTCCCAAGTAGCTGGGACTACAGGCGCCTGCCACATCACCTGGCTATGTTTTGTTGCAGCCACCATTGTTGTTTGGCAGGCCCAGGCTGGATTTGAACCCATCAGCTCAGGTGTATGTGGCTGATGCCTTAGACACCTGAGCCACAGGTGTCGAGCCAGTATTTTTCATTTTTTATATTTTTGAAAATAGTCATTCTAACTGGGGTAATATAGTAACTTGCTGGGGCTTTGATTTGAATTTCCATGATGATTAATGATTTTGAGCATTTTTTCACTTATCTATTGGCTAACTGCATATCATCATTTGGGAGATTATTTGCTCATTTTTTATTAGGATTACTTAGGGGTTGTTTGGTGTTAAGTTTTTTTGAGTTCCTTGTATATCCTGTGTATTAATCTCTTCTGGAAGAAATAGGTTGAAAATATTGTCTCCGATTCTGCAGGTTGTCTCTTCACTCTGTTGATTGTTTACTTTGGTGTGCAGATTTTTTTTATTTGATGTAACCCCAAGACAATACTTTGGCTTTTGTTACCTGTACTTTTAAGGTCTTTCCCCATACAAATATCTGGAAGTATTTCCTCTAACTTTTCTTCTAGAAGTTTCATTGTTTGAGGTCTTATATTTAAGTTTTTAATCTATTTTGAGTTGGTTTTTGTATTTGGTGAAAGATAGGATTCTGTATAAGGTTACCTAGTTTTCCCAATACCAGAAGAGACTGTATTTCCCCAATTAAAGTTCTTGACAATTTTGTTAAACATCAGTTGGTTATAAATATGTAGATTTACTTTTGGGCTCTCTATTCTGTTTCATTGGTCTATGTGTTCCTTTTTATTCTAAGCTCACACTGTTTTGGTCAGTGTAGCTCTGTAGTATATTTTCAAGTCTAGTAATGTGATACTTCTAGTTTTATTCTTCTTATTCAAGATTGTTTTGGTTACTTGGGGTCTTTGAACTTTTGTATGGATTTTAGGGTTGTTTATTTTGTGAAGAATATCATTGGTATTTGGGTAGATTTTTCATTTAATCTGTAAATCACTTTTGGTAGTGTGGTTATTTTCATAATCTTGATAATTCCAAACATGGCTGTATTTCCTTTTTTTGTGCCTTCTGAAATTTTTTTCATTACTGTTTCATAGTTTTTATTGTAGATATCCTTTATTTCTTTAATTAAATTTATACTTGATATTTTTATGGTTTTTGTATATGTGGCAAATGATATTGCTTTCTTGATTATTTTCTGCTAGTTTGTTGATGGTGTATAGAAACACCACTGATTTTTTGTGGGTTGATTTTGTATTATGCAACTTTATTGAATTTATTTCTCAATTTAAGAGTTTTCTGGTGGTCTTTAATAGATATATAATAATATTGTCTATAATATTAGGAGGACAATTTGATTTCCAGTTTTACAATTTGGATATGCTTCCTTTCTTTTTCTTACTTAATTGCTCTGGCTAGGACTTTCAGCACTCTACTAATTAAGAGTGGTAAAAGTGGGCATCTTTTTGTTGTTTCATCATTTCCCCAATTGGTAGGATAATGGTTGTAGGTTTGTCATACAACATAATAATATCCTTTATTATGTTCAAGTCCATTCCTTCTATATCTAACTTGTTGAGAATTTTTAAATAGGTGTTGAATTTTGTCAAATGCTTTTCTGCATTTGAAGAGATGGTGTGTTTTTCCCTTCATTCTCTTGATGTTATGTGTCATGTTTATTGATTGGCATATCTAGGATAAATTCCAATGGTAAATGCACCATTCTTGCATATCTAGGATAAATTCCAATGGTAAATGATCTTTTAAGGTAATGTTGGATTCAGTTTACTAGTATCTTGTTGAGAATATCTGCATCTATGTTCATCAGGAACATCAACTATAGTTCACTCATTGTGTTGTGTCCTTTTCTGGTTTTCGTATGAGGGAGATACTGGTTTTATAAAATGAGTTTGGAATTTTCTCCTTTTCAGTTTTCCAGAGGAGTTTGAGAATAATTGGTATTAGTTCTTTAAATGTTTGTCAGAATTCAATGGTGAATCCATCAGGCCCTAGGCTTTTCTTTGAAGGGAAATTTTTAATTACAGTTGATCTAATTACTTATATTGTCTGTTTATGTTCTGGATTTCTTCTTGGTTCAATCTCAATAGGTTGTATTTGTCCAAGATTTTATCCATTTATGTTAGGTTTTCAGATTTGTCTGTGTATATTTATGATAGTCATAATAGGTAATGTCAGTGGTTAATGTTGTTGGTGTCAAGGCCTTTTGGGTCCTCTTGTTCTCACTTTCTCCAAATTAAGGAGACTAAGTTAAGGGATACTCCTTGCTGTTAGGTCTGACATGGATTACAAGCAGCTGCAGTGTCAGTGTTTTCCTGGTGTAGGTGTTTGGATTGGTTGTGGGGTCCTAGGCTCAAGGTCTTGTGACCCTATTGTGGCACCTTGGTCCTGGATCGTAGGTTCACTCTCTGTGGCATGGTTGGATGTACATCCCTCAGACCCAGAATCTGTGACTCTGAAGCATAGAAGCATAAGAAGCTCAGGAACAGGGTTCTAATAGCTGTGATTCTGTCCCTAGTGATGCAACCTGAGCCACTCGGGCTCAGGGAAACTAAGGTAATAAAGTTCAGTGGCAACCTGAGTCCCAGAGCATAAGGCATCAGACAGTAGTGACTCTAGACCCTGATATGGTGGGATTCAGCAGTATATGAGACCCTGTGAAGCCAGGTGCAGTGGCAGTTAAGTACCACAGACTGGCAAAGCACAGCTGTTGTTTGGAATCCAAGGTGGGTGACAGGGAACAGTAGTCAATGACTCCATTGAAGTGTCTCAGCAGCTCATATTTTAGGGGTCCTAGTAAAGCTCCAGGAAAGTAGTATACCGGAGATGTTTGACCTGAAATTAAAATTTAGCCACTTCTGAGACTTCTTGGGACATAGGATACTACCATACCTTGTCCCTGGGATAATCAACTGCTCAACTTGGTTGGGACACTAAATCTTCAGGGGACAATGTTCTGCTTCAGCTCAGCGCTAGAGCAGTGGATGCCACTTCTGCTTAGATACTTCGGAGTAATATCACTCTGGAAAACCATGGCACCCTTTCTTATGATACAGGCATTGCTTCAATTTAGGCATCAGGGACGCATTACTGATTTGAGTGCCAAGGTACTGGCTACAGGAAGTAGGATACAGTTTCAGCTGTGGTGTGAGGGGGCCTGGGTAGGGGTGAGTAGAGTGGCTTCACTTCAACTTGGTCCCATGTGGAAGGGAAGAAGGCTATAACAGCTAATTGCAGTGTGGCTTGGGGATATCAGAGGCCACAAAACTGGGGTTGTTCAGTGAAGGCCTAGCTTCAGAGATGAAGGGAAGTCATGGCTACTTACCCTTGGGGCAATGCATACTTTTGCTGTAGCTCCAATTCCAGGTTGGCATAGAATGGTAGCCACATAGGCCAGAGGGGTGGGGAAGAGTGCTTGCTCTTTTTCTGTAGAGAGTAGGGAGCCACAATTTTGTGGACTCCAGGCTTCTCCCTCATCTGGGTTTAGTGAGGACTTCTGGGGACCCCAGTGATGATGTCTATATGTGTCTAAAGTGCGTATGGAGCTGTCAGAGTCTTCTTGCTTACCTCCTCACCTTGCGGAGAAGTTCCCCCTTGTTCTAAGCTGGTCTTGGTTGGGGGATGGCACAGTAGAGGCTCTTTAATTTCTTTTACTTTCTGTGTGGCCATCCTGAGTTTCTGTGCTTGCCAGGGTTCCTGTGACTCCTCCGATGCATGCTGGTGCAGTTACTTTCATGAAAATGTGATTGTTAATTCATTGTTCCGGCTATCTTCATGAGAGAAACAGGTGATGGGGGCTTCTAATTTGCACCTGCACATGTATATGACTATGACTAAGAGACGATTTGCCCTTACCTTGAAAAATCTGAATTCCCTCTTATTTCTAAATTTGTATAACTAACTCAGCTCTCTCCTATGGCTCATGGCTATTTAGCTTTGTCATCTCACTTTAGGAAGATGGTGGTTTCCTGAAAAGAAGAATACGGTATTTTGGTTTGTACTTCTGAAGCATCAATTACTGTCACTCAGAAAATAAGAGATAACAATAACAATAACAACAACTACACCCACTACAATAGCAAATTGAAACAACTGGAATCCCTACCCTCTATCTTTCCCTATAAATTTTAATATTGATTTATGGTAGGTGGGAGATTGTGTGTAAAACAAAATTGTCTTTAATTATCTTTCTATAAATTGGTATGGGGTTTATTTATAATTTCAACTCATGTGATCTGCAGTTTCTGCAAACTGAGTCACGAAGAGGGAAATGATAGTAGCAGGCATTCGATTACACTCTATTTCACAGAGTTACCATATACATTTCAGACAAAGAGCCTATAAATGTGGATTCATGGAGCTAGAGACAGAAATGCCCTGATGGAAAGTCTGACTGTCCCTAGACAGGCAAGATTTTGAACTCAGTGATACCCTCATGAGATAAGATTAGTTTGTTTTACAATCTACTGCCACGAAGTAAACTTTGGCTCGACTCAGAAAAGGGCACTGGGGAGATGCTGAGAGAAAGAGAAAAGGAAAGCTTGTATCAAAAAGGTGGAATAAAGTAAAAAGTAGGTGGGAAAGAGTAAAAACACCTATACTGAAAACTTGAAATTTACCTCAAAGAAAATCTTACCAGACTTATGTTCATGGAATGTGTATAAACAATGATTTATTGTTCTTGAAGTATTGTAAAAAATCTCATTGTGCAACTAGTAAAATTTACTATAAGCCAAACTCCTTTGTACTGTGTACCACTAATTTAATAGGTATGCTAAGAGTAAAAAAAAACAAAAATCTATCTTGGTAATAGAGTGCTCTGAACAAGGTGAGTGAAAGATCGAATCTGTTCTTGTTTTTAGTGATTCACAATGCCAGTTTGTTTGATAACTCAACCTGGAAGACTTTCCTTATTGCTCAAAAATGTGTAAACTTTCAGACCCCAAAGTGACCTTAAAAATAGTTAAATGAAAGTTCTAATTTCTCAAATGAGGGAATGATAGCCCATAGAGATTATAGACATGATCAATGTCATAAAATGAAACATCAGTAACAAAAGCCATCTTAGTCTCACCCACCATTCTGTTTGTCTATGTCATACATTTTTCATGCTTGTATAAAGCTGAGTGAATATCTAATATAATGTTAACCTGGTCATATTGAATTTATTATTTTAAAATTTTTGGGAAAATTCATATATAATTTTTTTCTGAATATCTGTTGCTAGCTGCACTTTCAGTTTTTACAAAGCATGCAAAAATCAGTTCTTTATCAAATGTGCTATTCCTATTCTCATCCTAGTGATCTTTCTTACATAAAATGTTTGGGTGAAGAAGATAAAAAGTCCATCCATTTCAAAACAGTACAGTAGGGAATTGTGGTGATAAATAGCTTTTCAAAGACATGATGACAGATGCCATTAAAAGGCACAAGCTGTTAAATCTAGAGTTTCATATGTGCTTTGTTCTTGATTTCTAAATTTATCCTAGGTTGTTTTCAGAACTTAAAACACAGTCATGGGAGGCTAGCGATTAGAGAAACTATTTGAAGTTTCACAATCAGAACAGCTGGTCCAGAGATGACAGAAGATGATGGTGAATTTTATGAAGCAAGTACAAAACAGTAAATTGGGGAGCATTTTGGCAAGTAATGAAAGAAACCATTAGAGAATTATAGAGTCCAAGTGTCAAATAATATTTAAGTTATATATGCTTTGGAGAACCAATATATCAATTATCCCTTTTGCCTCTAAGTGATGAAACCACATGATTATTTGAGAAATATGGATAGGAATGGAATTTTGATTTAAAAAGTAAGCATAGGGTGGCGCCTGTGGCTCAGCGAGTAGGGCGCTGGCCCCCCATATACCGAAGGTGGTGGGTTCAAAACCAGCCTCAGCCAAACTGCGAACTGCAAAACAGAAAAATAGCTGGGTGTTGTGGTGGGCGCCTGTAGTCCCAGCTACTCGGGAGGCTGAGGCCAGAGGATCACCTATGCCCAGGAGTTGGAGGTTGCTGTGAGCAGTGTAATGCCATGACACTCTCCTGGGGGCAATAAAGTGAAAAAAAAAAAAAAGAGTAAGCATAAAGCTAATACACATAGTGATTATTGAAATAACACTTTAGGTCACAACTGATTTCTAATTTTTAGTTTTATTTCAGAATATCACAAGTAGGAAAATTTCAGTTCTACATAATTCTTTTGTGCCATTTCATCAAGGTTATAATCATGCCTTTTACCTATATAGTGTGCATTGTACCCATTAGTGGTAAATTTAGCTATCCCCCCTTCCCCCCTCTCACCTGCTTGATTTTCATTGAGTTTTACTTCCATATGTGCACATAGTGTTGATGGATTAGTTTCAATGTAGTATTGAGTAAATGTGGCATGTATTTTTCCATTCTTGTAGTACTTCACCTTGTAGAACTGTCTCTGTCCGTTTGACTAGGAATTCCAGCACACATTCTATGGCATAAGATCATCACTATCTCTCACCCAATCTACTATAATCAGACCCTACCTAGTCTCTCTGAATAAATCTTTGCCCTTTAGAGTTTGTTCATTTTATAAGGGTTTATTTTTATTTTTCATTGAGGTAAGAATACAACATAAGATCTACCCTCTTAATACATTGTATGTGTGAAATATAATACTGTTAATTATAGGCACAATGTTTTACAGAAATCTTTAGATCCTAATTGTCTTTCATAACTGAAATTTCATGCCATTGAACAGCAACTTCCCATCCTTTCCTCCCCTAAGTCTCTAGATGCCACTATTCTATTCTCTAATTTCTAAATGTTTGACAATTTTATTTACCTCCCATAAATACATGGGTATAAATGGTATCATGCAGTATTTGTCCTTTCGTGAATGGCTTATTTCACTTAGTACAACGTCCTCAAGGTTCATCTATTTTGTCACATATGGCAATATTTCTTTTGCAAAGGCTCAATAGTGTCCCACCATATGCACATGCCACATTTTCTTTACTGGTTCATCTGTAGATGGATATTTATATCTTAGCTATTGTAAATCGTTCTGTAATGAACATATGAGTGCAAATATTTAAGTGAGATCCTGATTTCAATTCTTTTAGATAAATACCCAGAGGTAGGATTTTAGGATTATAGGATCTTAATGATATTTGTAGGAATTCCCATATTGGCTCTATAAGTTTTCATGGAAGTGCACCATTTTATATTCCTAACAAAGATTGACAAGGGTTCCAAGTTTTCCACATCTTTACCAACAGATGGTGAGGTATAGCACAGACACATGCCCCTTTAAAATATATATACAGCTTCTATAATATTTACTACATTAGCTTTTATAGCACATAGAGTATTACACATATAGCTCTATTTTATATATTTATATTTTAAATATTTATGTATATAATACATACATATTTTATATACATGTAATAGCCTTCTTGACAGATGTGAGGTGGCATCTCATTGTTGTTTTAGTTTGCATTTGTTGATTAGTGATGTCTTTTTATAAACCTGTTGTCTATTTGTACATCTTCTTTGGAAAAATGTCAATTTAAGTCCTTTGCTCCTTTTTTTTTTCTTTCCTTCCTTCCTTCCTTCCTCCCTCCCTGCCTTCCTTCCTTGTTTCCTGCCTTCCTTCCTTCCTTCCTTCCTGCCTTCCGTCCTTCTTTCTTTCTGTCTGTCTTTCTGGTTTTTTGATACGAACTCTCACTATATTTCATAGGCTGGACTTGAAGTCCTTGGTTCAAGTGGTTCTCCTACTTTAGCCCCTTGAGTAGTTGAATCTTTGCCCTTTCAAAATTAGATTATTCATATGTGTGTATGTGTGTGTGCATGTGTTGATATGTATGTTTGTTTTGTTTAGTTTTATTGCTATTAGATTTTTAGAGTTTCTTATTTATTTTAGAAATTAACCCCTTACCAAACAATATGATTTGAAAATATTTTCACCAATTTTGGAGTTTTTATTCAGTGGATTGTTTCTTTCCTATGCAGAAGTATCTTAGTTTGATTTCAGCAGAAATGGAGAAAAACAGGGGGAAAAAATCAATGAAACAGAGCTAGTTTTTTGAAACAATAAAAGAAATTAATAGCTAGACTAAGAAAAGAGAGAAATAAATTCAGAAATGAAAAATGAAATATTACAAGTGAGTCACAGAAATAAAAATAAAAAAGATTACAATAGGTTACTGCAAACAATCATTTACCAACAAACTAGGTAGTCTAGAATGAATAGATAAATTCATACAGACACACAATCTATCAGGATGGAACTATAAAGAAATGGAAAATCCTAATGTACCTTTAGTGAGTAACAATATTGAAGCAGTAATCAAAAAACCTTCTAACAAATAAAAGTGCAGAACCAAATGGCTTCACTGGTGAATTCTACTGAACATTTAAAGAAATAATGCCAACCCTACTCAATCACTTCCAAAAAATTGAATCGAATGGGACACTCCAAATTCATTTTACAAGGCGAGGATTCTATAGTTTATTCTTCATAGAGAATTTGGAGTGACCATTTTTTGGCTCAGGTCATCTCATTTTTCTACCCCACATACCTAAAACTTTTAATCACTTGCAAAATGAAGTTCAATCTCTTTGCCTTGCCTTGAATGATCCTTATTAATTCTTTGACATCAGCCCCTGCTTCTGCACCATGCTTAGAACACAGTGGAATTTTTTTCTCTTGATCAAGCATGACAATCATTAGTTTATTTCAAAAATTTTGCTCTTGTTGTCTCCTTCATCTGGATATTTTCCTGAGTATTCTCATGGCTGGTTCTCAAACTTGACTCAAGTTTTGATCAAATCTTGCGTTCTAGCCACCCTATCTCAAACAGCAGCTCCAGTGACACTCTTCCCTTATCCTACTCTATTTTCTTTATAGCTACATTAAGTGTCCTTTATAGCTACATTACATTGCCCTTTTTTAATGTAGCTATTAATTTTATTCACCAATTATTTCCTATTATTTCTCTTGAATTTAAAGTCCATTAGATCAGAGTGTTGTTCATTTTGTATCTCCAAGTGCCCAACACAGTACCCAGCACACAAGAGTATTTGATAAATATCCCATTAAGTAATACTGAATAAATGTGCCTTTGTATTGTATAATATTATTTTTATATTATTTCAGGTGGTTTAAGCTACTTAATAATTTGCAAGGATGTCCAACGCATAGTTGGGAGGCTGCATGCAGATTATTAGAGGCCTGTTTTCCTTATCCGTTGTGTCAGATATCCTGACAATATGCATAAAACTTTACTCTTGTTCATTAGCTTTCATTAGTGTTTATGTCTAATGTGTGGTCAAAAATAACTTATTCGTCCAGTGTGCAGCAGAAAAGAAGAAAGGTTGGATATTCCTGTTAAAACTTTGCTTATCCAAATACATCAGGCCCTTTAAAAGAGGAAAATTCCTATTTTATTCCCCATAGTATCATGACAATCTACTTATAGTTCATATAAGTACACTTTATATCCTAGATGGAATGTGGCTCTGTTATATTAATATTAACATCTGTTTTAAATGTTTTATCTTGAACTATTACTTGCCTAATCTTGTTATCCTATTTTTAATGACAGTACCTCCATTCCCCACTGTTTGTTGGGGGAAAGTAACAGATTTCTAGTTGATCCTCAACCAACATCTCAAAAGAAAAACTCATACTACAACAGTCCTCCTTATTTCTAACTTGAATAACATTCCCAATTTTTGTCCAAAATGCAATACACACCAGTTCTGTGCCCTTAATTTAGATGATCTGCAATTATGTTTGGTAAAGCTGACAATTCTTAAATGTATCATAACTCTCATTAGATCAAGAAACAGGAATTCATTCTTATGCTCTTCTAAGATACATTCTAAAAAGGTGGATATTGCATTTTTATTAGAATAATGCTTTAAATTATTTAGAGTGAAAAAATGTATTAATAGTTAGCAACTTAAACATCTTTCTTACTCTCTAAGCCAATTTGTGCAAAGCTATTGCAAATTCATTACTTATTCTAAGCATGATCATACTTAAACTTAAAGTGATACAGTCTAAATAACACTTCCTTAGAAAGGAAACAGGCTGCAACCATGCAGGAAGGTATGGTGATTCCCAGGCTTCAGGGAAAGAGCTAAACCTGAGGCATGTGAAATAAATTGGCTCTCCCCAGGCAGATGTGCTGTGAGTTCTGGCTTGGAAATCACATTTTTGTTTTCACATTGTGTTTCTTGAAGGATTTCTCTTGGGTAAATAAGACAGTATGCTTAAATTGCTTGACTCAGCCAGGAATGTACTTTATTAAGAGGTTAGGATTTTTCTCAGGATAGCTTGCCAAGAGGGCTGAGTAGAATGCAAGTCCTTGATGTTTCACCCCTCAAACAACATCATTAATGTCCTTATCAATTTCTCTTCTTGCTATTTTTATGCCATCACAGATATAAAAAGTCATTAGATAAGTCTGACAGGTCTTGCGGCATAGCATTGATGTCAAACACTTTTTCCTATATTTCCCTAATCTTTTTTTATGGTGTCTAAAGCAGGTATATTTTGGTTATCCCCCTAGATAAACTTTCTCTGTTGTAAGGACCTGGGAAGCTGACATCTACGGATTTCTCCAATGGAACACATTCATGCTTCAGTGTGGACCAGGTTGTAAAGAGCATGGGTAGAAGAAACCCAAGAGGGAGGATATAATGTACCTTCCAGCTGTCTTTGGTGAGGTTTTCCCTTGCAGGTTATGGCCCGTAATTCTTCTTTCTCTCTCTCTTTTTGGGTTGTTCTGTGAATTTCTCTGCTGACCCACTGTGGGTAACTGATGGACTCTTGCTAACACTAGGATACTCCAGTGCTTATGGCTTCCTTGTTTGGTTCCTTGCCCACACTTTTGTACAATAATATAAACGCTGCTCCAATGACTCAAACCATTGTCACATACTTCAACTTATACTCTGTAAGTAAGGGTGTAAATTTGGCTTTCCTAAGCTTTGATGAATACGTAGTTCCTTATTTTGGTTGTCACATTGCAGTTTATTAGAGGAAAGCCCATTCAGTTTGGTTGCAAGTTTTGTTGGGGTGCAACACATCTGGACTACATTTGCTGGGTTCATTTTGTCAGGGTAAAAACCCAAATAACCAAATGTGAGGAATGTGGGGTTGATGTGTCATTCATCCTTCAGTTTAGGGAGGCACTCCCTGGACAATACCATTTTGCATTCAATAACCTTTTCACCAGTATTGCACTTCTTGATAAACTAAGCTCAGTCAGGTCAATGGGACATCAGGCATCAGGTACAGTGAGAAAGGATCCCACTGACAAAGCTCCATGATTGTACACATTATGTACAGTTTATCAAAGGATTTGCCTAGTGTTCCATTTTTGGAATGCCACATAACTCAATACTGGAATATAATAAAAGTTTTTTCTTTTCAAATTATTGTTCCTTGGATTTTTCCAGGTAACATGAATTTCATGGAAAAAATGACTTTCAGTATAATGGGGTCCTGCAAAATGCATAAAGTAATCTAAATCTGCTGCATCTGGGTTCTGGCGGCTTTGCTGAACTTTGTTCCTAGGAATCGTGTTTAGCAGAGCAGCTGCTTGCTTTGCTGCATCTTTGTGCCTGTCTTCTGTGCTTTTGGCTGGCTATTGCAACTCTACAGGGGTTACATCTGCTGGAGGGCCTGACAACTGTGCTTTGTCTGGCCATTGCATAGCTCTAGCCCTGAAGTATCCAACCATTTTTTTCCCTCTGCCACACATTGGAAGAATAAGAGTTGTCTTGGGCCAATCATTAAATATTCAAGCATTAGCAGAAGCTGATTCGCATACACACAAAATAAGGTCTGTGTGTACGTTTCAGGATATCACAGATGAGCAAAAACGTCCTCACAAAATCCGCGTGTGGCCTCATCTAATTTCTTACCTACAGAGGGGGCTCAGGCCAGAAAAAGTTGCTCTCCCACTCACACGTCATGGAAGCAGAAAAACCCGCCTTCTTTATCAAAAGCAAACGAAGAGCAAAACTCCCCAGAAGGAGTTCCATGGCAGAATAAACCTCAGGTCTCATCTGAAAAGTTGAAAAATCAGGGATTATGGAGGGAGCAGCCCAGATCTTCATGAATCACTCAAACCTGATGAATTGTCCAGTCAATCAGGGCAACAAGGAATTCTAGCTTGGGACCAAAAGCACCAACTGCAAAATTGCTATAGGTTAATACAGCCAAACACTTCTCAGAGGTCCCTCTTCATGTTGCCATTTGTTAAATTTAGTAATAAGTGACTGAAAACAAGAACATCACATTCACTTGAGGTTTATTAAGTCACGATTTTAGAATGTGCTCAGGAAAATCACAGCCCACAAAGTATCTGTTGCAGACTGTACTCTCCACAGAAGAGGTTGAGCATTTCACATTTAGAGAAAAAAGGAGGGTGCACAGGGAAAAGGAAGGCATGAAAGGGGAGAGCATTGAGGCAACCGATGGTATTCTCAGGAAGTTCTATTTGATGCTCAGTAAATCTACCTAAGGGAAGATGGAAATTCCATAAAAGGGACGAGAGGAAACAGTCAACATCATGATCTGCGTGTGGGTAGATGAGTGATCATATCTCTTCATTTGCATCTATGGAAAAAACTTATAATTCACATTGAATAATTTATTTAGGCTACAGTCCTAATGTAATTAATGACACGCACCAACTTTATAGGGGCTGGAAGGTTTTTTTGTTTGTTTGCTTAGGAATGAAGGAAATAAGAAATACTTTAACAAAAAATACATTTCTTTGCTGTATTTTGAGATGGCTATGGGTAAACAGGAACAGTGCTGTCTAGGTGAGACATCTGGGGAACAATTTTTTGTCTGTCGATAATCTCTGTTAAATGGAGCCAGGCCTTGCCTATTTGCTCTGGGGCAGGTTTGCTAAGAATCTGATACCCTCAAAGATTTGAATAAAGACATTTCCCTGAAGGCTGTTGTCAGGAGGCTTATCTGCATAACAAGATCACCTTGCAAAGCCAGCCTACCTTTCTCCCCTATACCCTCTCCACCAACACACACACACACAAACAGACAAACAGAAAACACCTCTGTTGACTCACTTTCTAAGCCACTTTCTTTCTTTTTTTTTTTTTAATTATTTTTTATTGAGTCATAGCTGTGTACAATAATTCAGTCATGGAGTACAGTGTGCGGGCTTCACATACAATCGGAGATATTTTTATCAACCTGATTGATATAACATTCATGATATTTTCT
>CAUYRH010147585.1:0-30084 GCA_963574655.1 Perodicticus potto | reverse complement strand
TTATTTAGTTTCCATGTCTTTGTACGAGTATGCAGATTCCTGACATTGGTGAGTTTAACTTTTATTCCGTGATGATCTGTAAAAATACAGGGAATAATTTCTTTTCTTTTAAATTTGCTGAGGTTAGCCTTGTGACCTAAGATGTAATGAATTTTGGAGGATGTTCCATGGTCTGATGAGAATAATGTGTATTCAATTTTGTAAGGACGAAATTTTTGTGGCTGTCTATTAAATTCAATTGTTGTATGGTGAAGTTTAATTCCTCAGTTTCCTTGTGTAGTTTCTTCTTGGAGAATCTGTCCAACACTGCCAAAGGCATGATCAAATCTCTGACTATTATGGTGCTGGAAGATATCCAATTGTTCATGTATCTTAGAGTCTTGCTTATAAATTGAGGAGCATTTTGGTTGAGTGCATAAATGTTAATAATTGATATCTCATCATGTTGAGTGTTTCCCCTTAACAAATATGAAGTAACCATCCTTGTCTTTCCTTACTTTTGTTGGTTGAAAGTTTAATTTACCTGCAAATAAAATTGAAACCTCTGATTTTTTTCTGTTTTCTGTTTGCCTGGATTACAGATGTCCATCCCTTCACCCGGAGTATATATATATCCTTTAAGATAAGATGAGATTCTTATATGCAGTAGATATCTGGCCAGAGTTTTTGTATCCAGTCAGCTAACCTGTGCCTCTTTAGCCGACAAGTTAAGCCATTCGCATTAATTGAGCATATTGATAAGCCTGATGAGATTTTGGGTGTCAAGATTTTCAAAAGACTAGTGGACATTTTTAATCATTTTGCCACTGTGGAAGTTGGGATATGATCAATAATTTCTTAGTGAGTTTCCTTTATGGTAGAGCATTGTGGTGTTCATTATGGAGGATGGGTCTGAGAATGTCTGGATGAACTGGTTTAGTTATGGCAAATTTCTTCAACTTGTGAGTATCATTAAAGTATTTGACTTCTCCATCATAAATGAAACTCACTTTAGCTAGTACAGGATCCTAGGCTGAAAGTTGTTTTGTTTTAGGAGATTGAAGGTTGACGACCATCTTCTTCTGGCTTGAAAGGTTTCAGCAGAGAGATCTGCAGTCATTCTAGTATTCTTCCCCTTGTAGTTTATGATTTTCTTAAGTCTGGCTGATTAGAGGATTTTCTCCTGCATATTAACTTTGGTGAAGTTAATTACAATGTGTCTAGGGGATGCTTGGATTGAGTCATGCTGGGGTTCTGAAACTATCTGCTATCTGAATTTCAGTATCTCTTGGCATGTTTGGGAAGTTTTCCTATACAATCTCTTGGAGTAGAGCATCTCTTCCTTCCAGATCATTCTTATCACCTTCTGCAATCCAATAAGGTACATGTTTGCTTTTTTTTGAGTAGTCCCACAGCTCTCTCAGGGGATGATCTGTTTTGGCTCCCCATTTCTCTTCATCTTTCAGCATTTGGGGGTGTTCAAAAGCTTTGTCTTCAATGTCCATAATCATTTCTTCTGCCTGATCCATCCTATTACTGAGGCATTCTACTGTATTTCTCAGGTCTTTGAGGGATGCAACTTCTTGCCTCAATTTTTCAAAATCTTTGGTGATTATTATCTTTGAATTCATTGAATTTTTTAGACAACTTTTGAAATGTTCCTTAACTTCTAATTCCAATTTTATTTCTATTCTGTTAATCTTATTTGCTATCCAAATTCTGGACTCAATTTCTGACATCTCAGCCATTTGTTTATGAATGGAATCTTCTGTTGTGTGTCCTTTGTCATACCTTTGGGGATTTGATCTACTCTGGTTATTCATGTTGCCCGAGTTTTTCCACTGCTGCATGGTTATTTATCATCATTTGTTTAGAGAGGCTGGTAAGGTGGAATTAAAATTGAGGGCTCCTGGAGATGTAATTAACCAGCCCTTTGCCAGAGTGCTGGGACTGGTGAATGGGGCTTTTCCCATACAGCTTTACCAAGGTCTCATTCAGTACTACAGCCTGAGACTCTGGGGACCCACTTGGTATGATGGGACTAGGTGGGTCTGTCTTGTATTTAGCTAGACTCTGACCAATCCTAGTGGATCAGTGACTTTGGGTTGAAATCTCAGCTGTGGAGGAATACAAGCAATTAAGACAACCTGTCCCCAACTGGTAATAACTGGGAGAGGAGAATCAGACCCTCCCTCTACAACACTATCAGGGTATAACCTTGGAGAGTCCCCAGGTGATTGGCCCAGATCAAGAGTTCCAAACCAATTGTCCCAGTCATCACAAATACAGAGCAAGTGGGAGAGTTCAAAAGGTCTCCAGCAGCTGAACAGAAGGGGTCCACTGGAAGCTCAAGTGTTACTCGCTCTGGTGATCTGTGGAGTCAGAAAGCCTGCCCAGCAAAAGAATTATTCTGGGGGGGTGGTGCCTCTTTCCCCACTTTGCATCACTGTCACCCTCAGTCACTGGTTACCCTGTGTGGCTGTATCCCAGCTCTCTATTAATCAAGCACACCAGGGATTTGCACCTAAGTCAAAGAGGATACCATTCCTCCCCAACCAGGCCATCTCACTGTTCTACCTGCAGGTGGGAAGAGTTCAGGACTGATTCCCTTTGGTGATCATTGAAAACTGGGCAGTATTCCACTTGTGTCTGTACCCAGCCAGGAGAAATATGGTTGTCTCTCTCAGAGACCATGCCTCTGCTTTTGCCACACTCTACCTCTGGAAACCCTGCAGCTCCGATCAGGTTCTATCGTGTTCCACAGAATTGGGGAGGTGTCTCCCCCAAATTTGACCCCAGCGGGAGGGACTGTGGAGCTGCCACCACTGTCAGGGGTGGTGCTGCCATTGTCATATGTGGTCCCAGCAGTCTGGAGTACTGCTTTGTGCAGGTCACAGGAGCCGGGCTGGGAGCTGAATGTTGGAGCTACCAGCTACAGGCTGCACAGGTCACAGGACCCGGCGGGGAGCTAGGAAGTGGAACTGTCAGCTGCACGTGTCACAGGACCTGGGTGGGGAGCTGGGGAGCTTGTGGGCAGTGTCCCATGGGTAGCAGAAGCAGGCAGGGTGCCAGTGGGTGCTACTGTGATCCCCGGTGGTAGGTGTTGCGGATCCTGCAGAATGCTCTTTCCAACATGGGGCAAGTCTCTTTCCTCTTGTGACTCCCCACCTCTATTAAAGTTATAGTTTCAGCGCAACTGCCCCACAGCCCATGAGATGCCCTGCCCTAGCAAAAATCCGCCAGACACTCCAGATTCTACAGGGGTAGTCATCCAGACTGCAAAAGAAGGGGTAGGGGTGGACTGCGAGTTTAGGAAGGTAGGGAGAAGATTAGATCAACTTTTGTCCCAGGCAAGAGACTGCCTGGGTTTGCAGCAGTATTTCTCTGTGGAGGGAGTCCTAGCCCTCAGTCATTCTCTCCCCTTTGGTGAAACAAAAGTTCATCTTTTCACTACTTACCTCAAGCCCCTCTCATGGTGGGGGGAAGAGGAAAGATTCCTGTCCTCTTTGGGATGGGTTTTGTACCTGAAATTTGTTTCCTTGGAGTCCCAGCTTGCTTCAGCAGGGGTGATGCTAACCTACCAATCCTATCTCTCAGCTCAGCTCCGGATCTTCCACTTTATTGGGTTGATTCTGTCCATTACTTCTCCCTCTGAATGGGTGCCTCTGCTGAAAGCTGGCTTCAGTCAGTCATCTTGCCCACTCTTCCCCCTTTTGTCAGTATTTTAAATTAAAATGGAATTCTCCTGCCAATCTTTCAGTGAGGTGCAAATGTACCCTTAATTTCATGGTTCTATCTTCTGTAACTGAATTAGTAAACTAAACTTTTTATACACAGCAAGGGAAAAAAGGCAGAAGGAGTGAGGTAAATGAAAGTATTTTTCTTCCCTTTTCATAAACATTGCATATAAACCAAGATTTTCATTGACATTGACCATGAGCCAACTCTTCTTGTTAATTTTGTATATCAGCTTGCTGTTGTATGTTAACCATAACATACAAGTATATCAATGGAGTTGATGATGATCCAGTGGATTCTAGCTGATTGTATAGGTAAGCCAGACCTAAAACTGTTAGTCAGTGGTGAACTAGATTGTCTTCTAAGGTTTCTTCTAGCCAATGTTTATGATTTTGTGAGACTTAGGTCATGTTTGATCACATTTAAAACTAATTTTGTATAATAAAATTGTATTTTCTTAATCTGACACAAGCTGTCTCTTGCTGTATCATTCAGTGGAAGTACAGATATTCATGTAAACTCACTTTATGTGGAGAGGTGTTTGCCTTTCTCTTGGGTAGATACCTAAAAATGGCATTTCTGTAAATGAATGGAACAAGTACAAAATTATGTTTAACTTTTTAAAAAACTACCAAACGCTTTTCCCATTCTGCATTCATTTCCTACAGCAATGTGTGGGAGTTTCTATTTTTCTATATCCTCACCAACACTTACTATTGTCTATCCTTTTTATTAGCGCTATTATGAGTGTGTAAGTCTTCATTTTTCTCATTAAATTAAGGTAATAGAATGTTTGGTCTGAGAGAATGATTAGACATTGCATTATTGCATTATATAATTTATAAATAATATAAAATGAGAGATTTTGGGCACATTATTGGTTACTTGACCTAAATATTGCAAATAAGCTGATAGCATGTAAGTAATGGATATGCTACAGCCTACATAAAATTTGAACTTTTGCAACATGTTGAATTAATATTTTTCCTGTGTTGATTATTTCTCAGAAAAGAACCTGTAATGTCAATTCAGAGTGTATCTATGAGTGAAGATACACTGGACTTGGATTTGGATTTGGTTATACCAGATATCCAAGGACTAATGACCGTTGAATTATTTGGACATGAAACTAAATATATTACTTTGGAGTTAGTGTCCTTTTCCCAAGTCAATGATTTAATGTTGCCTGAAGACAAATCAGATACTCAGTGTAACACTGTATTAACAGGTATACAATCTTTTCCTTCTCTAACATAGGGAGTCCTCCATGTGTTTATGGGAAAAAAAGTTTATTTTTTGTAATTTTGCCATAGTCTGAAAACCAGTTTTGATATACTCCTAAGAAAAGGCACGGATATATCTACAACAGCTTATAGAGACTTTGAGGTGTACTTCTGCCCTCTATTTTACTTTCCTTTCCAAGAAGCCCAGAAACAGTACTTAGAATTGTTATGGCAATTTGAAAATTGAAATATACAACTATTGACCTTTAACTCTAGCTGATAGATAGCATAATTTTATGGTACCCTCATGGATGTACAGTTGAACACAGAGTCTATCTATAATCACTTTGAAACCTTAGCCAATCTGATGTTTTTGGAAGGAAAAACAAAATTATGATAAACACTTCATACTGGGACCTTAACTCTGAGGTATGGCTTGTGTTTATGATAAAATCTGGATGTTGATTTTCAGGCATATTCTTCTGCGATTATAAAATTACCTGTTAGTCCAAAATGTAATATTATGGTGAGGTAAACAAAATGTAATTAAAGAAACATTTATTCCACACCTCCCCTCTCAATATTATTATTTCTCACATGCCACAGATATAATCTATGGTAATATATTTAGTGTTTTCCCTTTTGTGGTCTTCTTAAAATGAGAGCCAAATATCAATAGTGTACAATTCCCCCTCCATCTTACATCTGAAATTAGCTCTGTACATAGGGTGAAACTGCTTGCTTGGCACAGCAGTACAGGGGGAAAAAAAAGTTCTCTTCATTTCCTGAACTAGGAAATTGTATGTGCTTCAGCAGAAATACTGCTAAATTGGAGCCAGAAAGGCACTATCATCAGCAAATGTCCACCCATGGAAACTCTGGAGTGTTGTATTGTACAGGGGTGTCTGCCTGAGTTTTGCCTTCATCAGCAGTAGCTTACATCTGTGTATTTACATGTTTTTTCGTTTAGTATTTGTATTATTCCCTGCTACTGGCCATTATTCATTGCCCAACACTAGGGAGAAAATAGTCAGGTATAGGCCCTGATAAACCTTTTCACATAAAGCTTTCTGAGAATCACACCTAAAAGGGGGCCCACTTACTTCCTTAGCTGGATCTCAAACTTCAGTGTGGACCATAAGTTTAGACCTGTGCCAAAGAGAACTACTCTAGGCAATGAAATAATCACAATCCTTTAGGGAATGAGATCTCACAGCCTTATATGATCATGAAACTCTATTGACTGAAATAATTATTCTGGGTTGCTTTAGCTCTATAAATGCCAAAGTTGGCCACCAAAGTTGAGTTATATTATGTGTCCTTGAGAAAACTAAGGGGAAGACCAAAGGCTCCCTATGTTAATGGTTACAGATATTTGGGGCTCTTGAAATTAGATAAATAATAATAGTTGATGATAATACCATAAACGGTTGTCAGAGTACCTGATTTTCCTAACAAAAGGCACCATAAAATTAAGTCAAGACCTGTATCATAAGGTCAAAATATGAACGTTTTTGTGCCTTGGCTACTGACATATATCCCATTTCCCCAAGTCTGTGGTCCTCGTCTATTGATGAGATTCAGGCTGAGTGCTATTCATTGGGTGGAATATAGTCATTTCAAAGCCTAGGTTCTGAATAGAAGAACTTTAGAGATCATTCAGATTAGCTAGTTACATTGTTACAATACCTTTTATCTCACTATTTTCTGACAGAGGAAGTGTATCTCACTGTCCTCTGTCAGAAGGAATCACCTGGGCAAAAAGACATACTGTGGGCTGAAATTGTTCCCAGGTTAATACCTGGAATCACCTGGGCAAAAAGACATACTGTGTGCTGAAAGTGTTCCCAGGTTAATACCTCATATTCAGGATTCCTAGGGAACAGACTAACCTTTTTTTTTTTTTTTCTTCATCTTTCTTTTCTTGGCCTCCTAGGTTGAAAATTATGGCATGTTACTTGGATGTGGGCCACTTTGGCTAAATTATAACCAGTAAATTACGTTCTGAAATATTCTGAATAGCAGAAGGCTTTATAGTCTGGAAGTGAAATATCTGTAACTGGAAAATGCTATATACTTTATGGTTTCTTGGTCAAGGATCTGCCATAATCTGTGAAATGTATCATGTTTGTAGTATTTTTTCCAATGATTATCTCCTGGCAACTAGATTACCATTTTTTCCATTCATATTATCCTGATTAGCATCAGAGCTTGTTGATTCTCCACCCCTCCATTTTTCATTTAAGGATGAGATGCAAATGCACTGTACTGAAGCTAATATGATAGATCTAAAGTCATTGCTATGTAGGAAGAAAATGAATTCTGATTCTGATCATGTCAGTAAGGTAAGTCTATCAATTTATTTTTTGAGGCATTATTACACATATGTGGAGTATTCCAAAAGAAGAATGATACATGACATCTGGCACTGAGGATAATTTTAGGTCTGGGATTCAAAAACACTTGAATTATTACCTTGGCTTTTCTACCAAATTAGTGTATATGACTTCTTTGTCTTGGTTTTATGAACTTAAAATGAAGCTGTTCTCCCTCTCTTTTCCATTAAAATATTAAAATTTATTTGTTTTATGGTGTTTCCCTTTGCTCTAATAACTTAAAAGTTGTCAATGTGAAATTAGCCATTATCCAACATTGTGATGCTTTAATATAGTTTTTCATGTATCTAGGGTTCCTCTTCTTGTTGCATTATCCCTCACTATTGTGCAAAAACATTTTCTCCCCTTGTAACTAGAGGTTTAAAATTTTGGTTATTGTGTTTAAAGACAATAGTTTATAATTCTTTCCTTTCTTTTCCCTTTTAGCCATTCAATTCTGAACTTCAAAATTTGATGACAAGGGAAACTTGTCAATGTGGGTGTTGTAGAAGAAATAGATTAAGATCTCTACTCTTCTTTATTGCTTTTTGTACACCACCCATCTGTAAGGCCATGTATTTTACCTGTACTAATGAAGATTGCCTTGATAGAAGGTTATTAGCAGAAAATTGTTAAGTAAATGAAGTAGGGTGGCTTAAGGCATACCATCTATGCCATTGTCTTACTCATGATTTTTCTCCTCTGCCTTAATATTGACTACAGAAAAGTTCAATCACAATTAGTAATATTTTTTCAATATTTCATTATTTGTGTGTACATATAAGATATATCAGAGACACAGTGAAGGAGAAATTCTTCACACATTTGCAAATAGCTACTAAAGAATTAATTGACAAATTCTTCTTTTAAGTAAACCGTTGCTCTTCATGGCAATTTCTTTCTTTATACATTACGTAAAGGAGAATCTCATTCTATCCCTGACTATATGATCAAAAACTAGAATATATGTTCAATTCAGTGGGCTTTTGCTTTAGTTACCATGTTGAATAATAGAAATTTATTGGGGGGGGGCAAGATGGCTGACTGGAAGCAGCTTCTGAAAAAGGCTCCTGTCCAAAAGGGAAGATAACCTCCAGAAACTGCGCAATTAAGCTGAATACTGGGAGCCCAACCAAGAGAAAGAAGTGATTTCAGTGGGTCACCTCTACTGAGACAGGCTGCAACTCCAAGAAAGCAAGCTTCAGGTACAAAATTCATCTGAAAGGAAAAGTGTCCATCCCCTCCCCTAAGAAAGCTCTGAATTTCTTGCTTTTCTGTTGCCTTTCTTTTTTTTTTTTCCCTCTTTTGCTCCTGAGGGTTCTCTACAGACAAGCAGTGAACTGTGGACCTCTTGTATCACACAACGGAAGAGTGCTGTGGGAAGTGGGGTGTGCTTCCCCTGAGTACACCGGTCTGACTCTGAAAACTCTATTACCAGGTAGGTAAAAACAACTTAAGTTTTCCCCACTATTCTGAACTTACAGTACTCCCTTCCCCCCTTACCTGACGAACCAGAAGCCTAACCCCTGCTGAGACTGAGGTAGGAGGTCCCTGAGCAGCGCCCCCACCCCCACCAGCCAGAACAAGCGGCCCACTGGGAAAAGACTCCAGGGGGGCCGCGGCGAGCCCATGCTTGCCGGGCTTCCGCAGGCCTACTGTCTGCTAGAGACTCTGACAGCGACCGCCAGGCCTCTGCAGGTCCGCCCCTGGCCAGTAAATGCCCTGGTGACCGTGTGGTGCTGCGCCCTGAGCCTGCAGTGCTTCCACAGGTCCGCCTTCTGCCAGGAACTTTGCCTGAAACCACCAAGCCTCTGTAGGACCACCCCCAGCCAGGAACTCCCCCGGCAACGGTCTGGCCCTGTGCCCCATGCTTGCTGGGCTTCCACAGGTCCACTGTCTGCTAGAGACTCTGCTGGTGACTGCCAGGCCTCCGCAGGTCTGTCCCCTGTCAGGAACTCCCCCAGCGACTATGCGGGCCTCCACCTGGCACCCACAGGGCCCCCGCAGGTCCATCCCTGGCCAGTAAATCCCCTGGCGACCATGCAGCCCTGTGCCCTGAGCCTGCAGGGCTTCTGCAGGCCTGCCTTCTACCAGGAACTCTGCCTGCAACCACCAGGCCTCTACAGGCCCGCCCCTGGCCAGGAATTCCCCCAGCAACTGCCTGGCCCTGCAATATCCTAAACCACATATTAACAAGTTGAATTAAAAATTAATGTACTTAGGTCAAAATTAAATCCAATTTATGTGAGAATTAGTCACTCTTTTCTTTTCTTTCTTTGTTTTCTTTCCCTCACCCCTCCCTCCTTTTCTCTCTGTCTGCTCTCCCCTGCCCCCATGCCCCACTGTGTCATTAATTGTCATTAATTGTCCTCATATCAAAGTTGAATACATAGGATTCATGCTTTTCCATTCCTGTGATGTTTCACTAAGAATAATGTGTTCCACGTCCATCCAAGTTAGTACAAATGTTGCACTATCACAAGTATTGTAATAATGGGTATATTGTGGAAGGCTGACACATGAGTCATTATGAGAGTTACACAAAAATCAAGAAACATAAAATCCACATGGATAAAAACAAATGAAGCCCTCCCAGCAACACTGATAAACCTAGCAAGTTCAAACTTCTATGGGTGAATCAGAAAGGATGTTGCCATCCACTGTACCTCTTGGAAGGGAAATAATGGACCATAACTTAGTCTGTCTCAAAACTTTCACAGTGACCTACATGTTAGCTTCTAAGACTAAAGATGAGAGTATGTTATTTATGGTTAAGATTGACCTCAAGTAACCAGTTTGGAGAATGTAACTTGGATGAGTGGGAAGACAACCCTAACCCTTGGTTGTGTGATGCATTTAGCTGCATAAAACTAGTGAATGATACTTTATCCTACTCCCTCCTCCCAAATCATGTATAAGAAAATACTGTCTTTCCACATATAAGCAGATGGTGAAATACATGAAAAATCCCACGCTTTTCCAGTTAGATGAGGTGCTGCTAAATGACCTTGAAGAAAGACTTCCTTTGGATGATCTGAAGAATCCATCGAATGTTTTACCAGATTTAAGAGACCATGATTAAACATCCCTGAATGTTTCTTCTCCACTAGAATGTTCTAAAAATCTTACTGAAGTCTTTGAGCCCCAGTTATCTGCAGAAACAAGTGGGGAAAACAAGCTATTCTCTTTGCTTTTTCTCAACCCTGCCGCCAACTTTATTGAAGACTCTAATAAATTTGAGCCATCTTCTTATATTTGAATATCCCCCAGTTCAGCTTCCTGCTGGAAAATAGAAACCCCGCTAACTTATATTTCTCTCCATATCTTAACTTTTGTAACTTAAAAATATGTAGTTAAAATTGTTACTTCCTAGTACCTAAGCAAGTTTTTGCAGCTGGGATGAAATTCAAATCACATTAAAAACGATGTCTAATACCTCAAATTTGAAGGGAATTTAAAAATATTTTTTTAAAGTTTTAGATCAACATTCTTTCAATACCTTATTTCTGGCTAGAACAGAAATTTGTGTTAAATACCATAAAGTATGTCAGTTCTCTAAACAATTAGCAAATCCATATAGCTCTAGTTTACTTATAGCAAATGAGTCATATGATTACAAACTTTCTTGGGACAGTTAAATTTGTTTTTGAAAAGGAATATTTTCTGTTAGTACAGTCATGTGTAACTTAACAACAGGAATACGTTTTGAGAAACGTATGCTTTTGTCATTGTATGAACATCATAGAGTGTACTTACACAACTTTAGGTGGTATATCCTATAATACATCTAGGCTATATGATATAGTCTATTGCTCCTAGGATACAAATCTTTTCAGCATGTTACTGCACTAAATACTGTAGACAATTGTAACAAAAGTGGTATTGGTGTATCTGAACATCCCTCAACATAGAAAGGGAGCAGTGAGAATACAGTATTAGAATTTTATGGGATAATGGTCATATATGTGGCCCATCATTGACACAAAAGTCATTATGTCATGCATAATGTAATTAAAAGATAGGACTATAGTTTCTACTAGATTTTGCAGTTACATTTAGTTTATAGTTTTTTTTTTTTTCTATGTAAGTCTAGTTTTATCTCTTATGCATTTTTTTCCTATGGGAAAATTAAATTGTCAATATAACATGGTATTTTTATACACTGGTGGCCATATGTTGCCTAGTCAAAGAGTTTTCTTTACTCAGATCCCACCTAAAACCATGTATAAGAACTCAAAAGAGTTACATTCTTGCCAAGTTTTTTTTGTTCCAACAAAAGCAACTCATTAGAAACAGAGATGACCTATTCACAATCATTTCTTGAATATGTATCTCATCTCCAAATGCATCTTTCCAGTTGCTTCAAATGTACTCTGACATGTATGTAATTATTTTAAATTAGTTATACTTTAGATATATGGTGGGGGTTTTTGTTTGTTTATTTGTTTTGAGAAAGTTTCATTATGTCACTCTCAGTAAAATGCTGTGGCATCACAGCTCACAGCAACCTCCAACACTTGGGCTTAAGCAATTCTCTTGCCTCAGCCTCCCAAGTAGCTGGGACTACAGGCGCCCACCACAATGCCCAGCTATTTTTTCTCTTGCGGTTGTCATTGCTGTCTAGCTGGCCCAGGTCAGGTTCAAACCTGCCACCCTCAGTGCATGTGCTGACACTATAACCACTGGGCTATGAGAGTCACCTATATTGTGGTTGGTATTTTTCATCAGCATGGAGCAGTTTTCATATTTACTTTTATTACTAAAAGCTCCAGGCCACATCTAAAGAATGAGGGCAAGTGGTTTGAGGAGAAGCAAAGTGGTGTTTATTAATTTGCTGTCAAAAAGAGGAGGAGGAAAACTGTCAAAATGCCATTGTCCTCCACAGAAATACAGAGCTTTTAAAGGGAGGATTTTCAGGGTCAAACTATTGTTTTTCAACTACATTTGATGGTTCTGATTGTTCCATCTCGGGTGAAGACAATCCCAGGATCTCCCAGCACCTCCACAATGAACTGCCTGGACATTTGCTTGGCCAAGCCATTTCCTGTAGCACAAAGAACAAAAGATACTCCCAGACCCACTGGAATGAGACAGGAATATAAGTTTCAGTTCTCAAAGGAGTGGGGAAGTTTCAAAGAGATAGAAAACACTTTTTTGTCATTTTTTGACACTATTCCCTCTGTTACACTCTCCTTACAACACCATTCGTATTTGCCCAACGTGGGGCACCATAACATTTAGATTCTAGATAATCCTTTAGTAAAAAGAGCATTTTGGAAAATGTGCATGATTTTAGGTTTTTAAAATGAATACAGAAACTTTAGGCTAATTAAAAATAAACCATTTGACTATTTTTCACTCCTATATGCTAAACTGTTCCTATATTTTTACTTATTTTATGCTCCTTTTATGTCATAATATTGCACATGTACAATATTGAAAAAAAATCATTTGACTATTTTTTACTCCTATATGCTAAACTGTCCCTATATATTTACTTATTTTATGCTCCTATTATTTCATAATATTGCACATCTGCTTCTATAGCCTCTCTGATGAAGTTAACTTCAAAGGAAAGGAAAGATTTGTTTTCTTTTGTTTTCAGTAGTATATGTTAAAAAGAACATGTTCACTGAAATATAATGGCTTACACAGTCTTTATAACAGTTGCATACCAGTGGCAGGGTCAAAAATGGTTTGTTTTCACATGTCCTTGATTATCCCCCCATTGGTTTGTGACTGTTAAAATTCTCAAGAAAGTCCGGTCATCATTTTACTTAGGATCAAGGTGTTGATATGCAGGAGTAAACCTAGAATACTTCATAAACTTAAAAAAAAATGTGTTGTCACTATAATGTTGGTCGACATGTCACATATCTTTAATAATAGTGTGCATTTCATAGTGTTGCCTTCTTTTGGGTAGACTTAGCCAAATGATAAAAAAGAATCCAACTTCTAGATTGCATTTTAAAGGTATGAGACTATGTAAAACTAATATGTATATATGAATTTGTGTTTGAACCAAATTTTGCACTTAAAAAAATAATCTCCTAGATTAAGTGCCCCCTTGTTATATGGTTCTATGCAAGGTTAAAAACATCACACAGCCACATACATCACAAAGAAGTATGAGAAAAAGTGAGCTGGATTAATAGGTGATTCTGTGATAGCCACAGAAGCAGCCTGACTTCAAGATTAGTCCTTAAGTGCTATTGAGAGTTTCAAAGAAATAACAGAAAACTTAAAATAAGAATGACAAATGGGCTACAAATGGAAGCAAAGAAGTCAGTGATTTAGGCAGTATTTCTAGGTCCATAGTTCAGGAGTTTATATTTTAATCTGATAAACACTAGGAAGCAACCAAAAGATGTAAGGAGTAAAAAAAGGTAAAATTAGCATGCTTGTAATAATAATATGACTATAGTTTGTATAGCTTTAAGAATCAAAGATGTATAGTTCTACCAAATGTGTTTTGTTTCCTTAAGGACCACAGCTCATCCTATGTAGCTAATGAACTAGTCAGCATACTTTGCTACTAGCCTCAAACAAAAAAACCAAACGACTGAAAGGCCTTAATGTTTACCAAGTAAATAATGAGCCCGGATTTTTTGTTTGTTTTGTATTCGTAAATTTTTTCTAAACCTATCACTGCATTGCTTTTGGACAGCCTTTTTCTTTCTTAGAAACAAAAGAATGACTATTCTGAGTGGTAAGACCATCACAAAGTAATTGGGTAAATTGTCTGGTGCCAGATCACTAAGTAAGTTTCAGGAATGTGGGCCTGGCTTCTCTTCTCTCCAGGAAGAGTCATGATCCCTTTTAAGCCAGGCAAGCATCTACTTGCTTTCATAGACATTCCTATTAAGACACATGTCTGTGAAAGGGTAAAATGTTTCATAGGATAAAAACTCAGTTATGTAGTAGGCTGGAACTTTCCCCAAATTAGAAATGCCTTTTGTATTCGGAAGTGTATAATGAAATATATTTTTGTATTGAGTAACTTTCTTAATGAGGACTTAGAAACTACTTATAGCTTACTCCAGTATTTAAAATTATGAAAAGCTTCATCTAACACAATAGAAGGCTTTCAAACAAAATTTTAGTTTGCTTGTGGTCAGGGCAATGTCCTTCAGACATGAGTACTAGTAGATGTGATTTTAGAACAATAGAGGAAGATCTTGATTCCTTTTCCTCACGAACCTATTCAACAATGCACAAAGAACTTTAGGCAAAGATAAGTCTTTGTTGACTGCTTGACCATTGTGCTATTGTCAAAAAACAGAAGAGAACTAACAAAGTAGTAAAACTCCTCAATTGAAAAGGTGATAAACCACCATTTGCTTTTCTACTGCCTTAAGTCTTTTCATTTAACATTTGACTGCCATACCATTAATGGAGGAAGAGGGTCCAGCCACCTGTCACTATCAGCAAATATGCAGAGATAGGGATAAGTCCACAAAACTTTATTTTTCAGAAGACCAGAATTATGGAGAACAATGAGAGAAGCCTCTACAAGACTGTTCTGTTCGTCTATTTTCAAAATTACAGTTTTATACATTTGATTTCAAAATGAAGACTATGTTAACCTTTAAATAATAATTGGCTGAGCCCATTATCCATAGTAAATAATAATTGGTGTAAATCATGATCCAAAATAGCATTCCAATTCAAAGTTAATCTCCTAAATCAATCCACCTAAACAACTCAAGAGAGGCATATTTAGGGGGAGGGGCAAGATATCCAACTGGAGCCACCTTTGGACAGAAGCTCCCATCCAGAGGGAAGGATAATGATGAGAAAGTACCCATTAAGCTGAAGACTGGCAGCTGAGCTGAGAGATAAGAGTGATAAATGCATGTCACCTCTGCTGAGGCAAGCTGCGACTCCAAGAAAGCAAATTTCACCTGAGACTTTAACCCAGAGTCACTGATCCTATAGAACAAAGACCACATGAATAAAAAGACAGAGCCACCTAACCCTACCACACCAAGCATGTACCTAGAGCCTCAAACTGTAATACTGTATGGGTCCTTTGCAAAGCTGTAGGGGGAAAAGCTACAGTCACCAGTCTCAGATCCTTGGCAAAGGGATGATTAACCACAACTCCAGGAGCCCCCAATCCTATTTCACCTTAACTGCCCATCTAGACAAATGGTGAAAAATAATCATGGGGCAGAATCAGCAGAAAAATTTGGGCAACATGAACAGTAAAAGTATAGATCAACTCCCCTAAGGAATGACAAAACAGACACACCAGATGATACCATACATAAACAAATGGCTGAGATGTCAGAAATTGAGTTCAGAATTTGGATGGCAAATAAGATCAACAGAATGGAGGTAAAGATGGAATTAGAATTTCAAGGAGTAACTCAAAAGTTGTCTAAATAATTCAATGAATTCAAAGACAAAATCACCAAAGATTGTGATACATTGAGGCAAGAACTTGCAGCCCTCAAAAATCTGAGAAATACAGTAGAATCCTTCAGTAACATAATGGAGCAGGCAGGAGAAAGTATCTCTGACATTGAAGACAAAGATTTTGAACACTCTCAAATGTTCAAAGAGGAAGAGAAGTGGGGAGCAAAAACAGTACATTCACTGAGAGAATTGTGGGACCACTCCCAGAGAGCAAATATTCACCTTATAGGAATCCCTGAAGGAAAAATGTTTGATTCAAAAGTCCCAGCTGCTCTACTCCAAGAGATAATCAAGGAGAACTTCAGAAACATGGCAAGATATTCTGAAATCCAGATAGCAGACAGTTTCAGAACCCCAGCATGACTCAAACCAAATAAAACATGTCCTAGACACATTATAATTAACTTTGCAAAAGTTAATATGAAAGAGAAAATTTTGCAAGCAGCCAGATGTAAAGAACCCATTACTTACAAAGGGAAGAATATTAAAATGGCTGCACATCACTCTGATGAAAGTTTTCAAGCTAGAAGAGGATGGTCATCAAACTTTAACCTTGTAAAACAAAATAAATTTCAGCCCAGGATCTTGTATCCAGCTAAACTGAGCTTCATTTATGATGGAGAAATTAAATACTTAATGACATTCACATTTTGAAGAAATTTGCCATAACTAAACTAGCTCTCCAGGATATTCTCAGACACATTCTCCACAATGACAAGTACAATGCTCTACCACCAATGTCAACTCACTCAGAAATTTTTCATCAAATTGCAACTTCCACAGTGGCAAAAGGATTAAAAATGTCCACTACATTTGAAAAACGTGATACCCTAAATACTCCCAGGCTTATCAATATTCTCAATTAAAGTGAATGGCTTAAATTGTCCTCTAAAAAGGCACAGGTTGGCTGACTGGATACAAAAACTCAGGCCAGATATATGCTGCATACAAGAATATCATCTTACTTTAATAGATAAACGTAGATTCAGGCTGAAGGGATAGTCATCTATAATTCAGGCAAAAGGAAATCAGAAAAATCAGGTATTGTATTTTATTCACAGATACAATAGGCTTTAAACCAACAAAACTAAGGAAAGACATGGATAATCACTTCAGATTTGTTAAGGGCAATACTCAACACGATGAGATTTCAATTATTAACATTTATACACCCAACCAGGATGCATCTCAGTTTATAAGGAGGAACAGACATGAGCAACTTGATTTCCTCCAGCACCATAATACTTGGAGATTTTAACATCCCCTTGGCAGTGTTGGATAAATCCTCTGATTAGAAACTAAGCAATGAAATTTTAGGCTTAACCATTCAACAATTGGATTTAACAGACATCTACAGAACATTTCATCTTAATGAAACTGAATACACATTCTTCTCATCAGCCCATGGAACATCCTCCAAAATTCATCACATCTTACATCATAAGTCTAACCTAAGCAAATTTAAATAATACAAATTATTCCTTGTATTTTCCCAGACCATCATGGAATAAAAGTGGAACTCATTAACAACAGGAATATGCATACTCATACAAAAACATGAAAACTAAATAACCTCATGTTGAATGATAGCTGGGTCATAGATGAGATTAAGAAGGAAATTCCAAATTTGGGGAACAAAATGATAATGAAGACACGAATGACCAGAACCTGTGAGATACCACAAAGGCAGTCCTAAGAGGGAAATTTATAGCATTATAAACCTTCCTCAAAAGAACAGAAAGAGAGGAAGTCAACAACTTAATGGGCCATCTAAAGTAACAGGAAAAGGAAGAACATTCAAACCCCAAAGCCAGCAGAAAAGAAGAAATAACTAAAATTAGAGCAGAAGTAAATGAAATTGAAAACAAGATAAGTATGTAACAGATCAGTAAATCAAAAAGTTGATTTTTTGAAAAGGTCAATAAAATGGATAAACTTTTGGCTAACCTAACCAGAAATAAAAGAGTAAAATCCCTAATTTCATCAATCAGAAATGATAAAGGCCAAATAACAACAGACAACTCAGAAATTTAAAAAATCCTTAATGAATAGTAAAAAAGCTCTATTCTCAGAAGTATGAAAATCTAAAGCAAATAGACCAATACTTGGAAACACACCACGTTCCTAGACATAGCCAGAAAGAAGTGGAAATGTTGAATAAGCCTATATCAAATTCTGAAATAACATGAAGAACTATACAAAAGAACTATAAGAAACTCCCCCACAAAAAAAGCATTAAGAACAAGCCTATATCAAATTCTGAAATAACATTACGAACTATACAAAAAAACTATAAGAAATCTCCCCCACAAAAAAAGCCAGCAACCAGATGGCTTCACATCAGAATTCTACCAAACTTTTAAAGATGAACTAGTACCTATATTACTTAACCTTTTCCAAAACATAGAAAAAGAAGGAATACTTCGAAATACATTCTATGAAGCAAATATCACACTGATGTCCAAGCCATGAAAAGACCCAACAAGAAAAGAAAATTATAGACCAATATCTCTAATGAATATTGATTCAAAAATATTCAATAAGATCCTAGCAAACAGAATCCAAATTATACACCATGGCCAGGTGGGTTTCATCCCAGGGTCTCAAGGATGGCTCAATATACATAAATCTAAAAATACAATACATCACATAAACAAAACAAAAAACGAAGACCATATGATTCTCTCAGTTGATGGAGAAAAATCTTTTGATAATATCCAGCATCCTTTCTTGATCAGAATGCTTAAGAAAATAGGTATAGAAGGAACATTTCCTAAACGGATAGAGGCCATCTACAGCAAACCCACAGCCAATATTGGATTGAATGGAGTAAAATTGAAATCACTTCCACTCAGATCAGGAACCAGGCAAGGTTGCCCACTGTCTCCACTGCTTTTTAACATTGTAATGGAAGTCTTAGCCATCGCAATAAGGCAAGAGAAGGCAATAAAGTTTATCCAAACAGGATCAGAGGAGATCAAACTGTCACTCTTCACAGATGATATGATTGTATATTTGGAAAACCCCAAGGAGATCAAACTGTCACTCTTCACAGATAATATGATTGTATATTTGGAAAACGCAACTACAAAACTCCTAGAAGTGATCAAGAAATACAGCAGCAGCTCAGGATACAAAATCAATACTCACAAACCTGTAGCCCTTATATATACCAACAATAGTCAAGGTTAAGAAACAATCAAGAACTCTATTTGCTTTACAATAGTGCCAAAGAATATGAAATATCTGAGAGTGTACCTAACAAATGATGTGAAAGATCTCTATAAAGAGAACTAGGAAACTCTGAAAAAAGGAATAGCTGAAGATGTTAACAAATGGAAAAATACACCATGATCATGGCTGAGAAGAATCAACATTGTAAAATCTCTACACTACCCAAAGCAATTTACAGATTTAATGCAATCTCTATTAAAGCACCTCTGTCATCCTTTAAAAATCTGGAAAAATTAGTTCTTCATTTTATATGGAAACAGAAAAAGACTTGAATAGCCAAGAAATTACTCAGAAAGAAAAACAAACAAGGAGGAATCACGCTACCAGACTTCAGGCTATACTATAAATCTACAGTGATCAAAACAACATGGTACTGGCACAAAAATAGAGAGGTAGATGTATGGAACAGAATTGAAAACCAAGAAATGAACCCAGACACTTATCATCATTTGATCTTTGATAAACCTATCAAAAATATAAATTGGGGGAAAGATTCCCTATTTACAAATGGTGCTGGGAGATTTTTCTGGCCACTTGTAGAAGACGGAAACTGGACCCACACCTTTGTCCTCTAACAAAAATTGACTCTCACTGGTTAAAGGACTTAAACTTAAGACACGAAACTATAAAAATTCTTGGAGAAAATGCAGGGGAAACACTTGAAAAAATTGTCCTGGGAGAATACTTTATGAGGAAGACCCCTGCTCCCTGGGCAATTGAAGCAACATCAAAAATACATTACTTGGATCTGATATAACTAAAAAGCTTCTGCACTGCCAAGAACGTAAGTAAAGCAAGTAGACAGCCCTAAGAATGGGAGAGGATTTTTGCAGTTTATATTTCCAACAAAGGTCTAATAATCAGAATCCATAGAGAGCTCAAACTTAATAATAAGAAAAGAACAAATGATCCCATTTCATTGTGGGCAAGAGACATGAGCAGAAACTTCTCTGAAGAAGACAGGCGCACAGTCTACAGACACATGAAAAAATGCTCATCATCTTTAATCATCAGAGAAATGCAAACCAAACCACTGTTAGATATCATCTAACTCCAGTAAGAGTAGCCAACATCACAAAATCCCAAAACTATAGATGTTCATGTGGATGAAGAGAAAAGGGAAAACTTCTGCACTGCTGGTGGGAATGCAAGCTAGAATATTCCTTTTGGAAAGACATTTGGAGAATCTAAATGTAGACCTGCCATTTGATCCCACAATTCCTCTACTAAGTGTATATCAAAAAGACCAAACATCACTTGGCAACAAAGATATTTACACCAGATTATTCATTGCAGCTCAATACATAATTGCCAAGTCATGGAAGAATCCCAAGTGCCCATCGACCCATGAATGGATTAATAAATTATGGTATAAGTGTATCATGGAATACTATGCAGCATTAAAAGAAATTGAGACTTTACCTCTTTCATGTTTACATGGATGGAGTTGGAAAATATTCTTCTTAGTAAAGTATCTCAGGAATAGAAAAAAAATATCCAACGTACTCAGTACTACTATGAAACCAATTTATAATCACTCACACTTTCATGTGAGGGATAAATCACAACTATGGCCCAGGATGAAGGAGGGAAGAGGAGGGGGGTGGTTTGATAGAGAGAGGATTAATGGTGGGACCACACCTGTGGGGCATATTGCACAGGTACAAGTGAAATCTATCAAGTATAGAAGGGAAATGTCTTAACACAGTGATTAAGTAAATTAGATGAAAGCTGTTTTAATTAGTAGGATATAAGCACTCCAATTTGTACAAATAATCAACACATTGAATCCCACAAAGGCATAAATGTATTCTTGATCTATATATATATGACTTAATAATAATTTTAAAAAATCAGCATATTTAGCGTGAGAGCTAAAATTACAAAACAGGAAGAATGGGAGACAGTGGGTGAAGGTCAGGCAGGAACTAAACTGACCAGACCAGTTGTGTCATGTCTGCCCTAACCTGACAGACTTCATCTTATTTTCACTATATGTGCTTTCAAGTAACTATTCTGTGCCAAGAACTGGATATAAAGTGGGAGCAGGACAGGGCACCAGACTTAGTTCATAATAGCCTCTTAGGGGATTCAACACAAATATGTAATTGTGTTAAGTGTAAAGAGGAAAAGTGGAAAAGGAGATTTATTTTGTTTACTTGTTTATTGTCCATTCCTCTTCAAAAGACTGTAAGTTCTAACACCAACAATTTCATCTCATTCCCCCTGTATCATCAGTGCTTAGGACATAGTGTTACTGCAGGAAGAGGGTCCAGCTGCCTGACACCATCAGACAAATGCAGAGACAGGGATTAGGTCCAACAAACTTTATTGTCAGAAGGCCAGTGATTCAGGAGAACAGTGAGAGTAGCCTCTCCAATCTGTTCTGCCTCAATTATAATTCTAATAGTCTTTACAATAGGATACAAGGAAACAAACCTAGAAAATTTTAACTTTATCTGAATGAATCATTAAAGAAAACAATATACAGGTATCCTTTACTTTAACAATGTAACAACACTTAAACAACATAAAAGTAACCTTTACTCTAACAATATGACAACATTCATTGTCTACATGTTACTACCTTCCCTAATGTCTTTTGCGATAAACATCCTCACAATCATGGAGAAACCTTAACTAGATAAACATGGAAGGTATGCGGGGAAACAATGTAGGCTGAGCAAACTAGATCAGCTGAACTGCTTCATCTTAGAGTCTCAGACTCCATCTTATAGGTCTCTTTTTTGGCTTCAGTTGTAGTCCCTCAATAAATGTTTGTTGAATGACAAAAGAGATAAACTCTCAGTCAAGTTATCTGCTGAGTAGAGATAGACATTTTATAGTACTTGGACAGAATTACAAGATCTTGGGACAAAGAATTGACTTCATATCAATGAATTTCTAAGATGGGTAGTCAGTTGGCATCATTCCATGGTAGAACCAAGAAATATGCCTGAAGCAAGTGCTTGAAATACAGCAAAAGGCCATTTCATTTCTTTTGGAGAACATGAATCTACCCCGTTTTATTTGTGGAGCCATTCACAAACTGTGCAAAACAGTCTACCTTTGCTTTTTTATGATTGAAATTCTATTAACCATTTCATATTCTTTCTTTTTTTCCCTGCCTTCCAATGCTCATTAATTCCTTTAAATATCTGTTCACACAGGAAATCCTGTAGGTTTGTTATTAAGTTGAATTTTTATGCATGTTTGAACACATACTTTTACCCTATTAATCTGTAATAGTCCCTGTTCGTAAGTGAAGTCATACACCAGTCAGATGCTTGTAACTTGGAGACTGCCTGCATTTGTCCCACACTGCTGTGCTGACTTACAAAGATTAGAAAATATGATATTGTCAGAAGTTCCCTATTCTAATGTCTTTTTAGCATAGCCTGACAAATATAGTTACTGCTTGTTTTATGATATACATAAATTCCAACCAAACTGGCTTTAAAGAGAAATTTATTTTCTTTTCCACATATGGTATTTCTTATGTATGCCCAGATCCAAAAGGGAGAAAGAAGGAGAAATGGTCATCTCTGGAAATATTGCTAGTTATATCTCTCACCACAGTAACTTAAATGACATTAAGATTTTAAAAATGTCTACTATAATGCAGTAATCTTGGCTGCACATTGGAATCACATGGGAAGCTCTACAAACTACTGCTGTCTGTAACCTATTCCTAAAGACTTTCATTTGGTTTGTCGCAGGTAAATTTGTATGTTGGGTCTTTTAGAAGTTCTCCAGCTGATTATTAAAGTATAGCCAAGACCGAAAGACACTGAATTATATTATTAACTAATTTTACACTATTCATCAGAAGTGATAATAGTGACTATTTGGATCCATAAAGTTGAAAACCTGCCCTGAGGTAGCTAGAACAAAGTCAGACCTATAAAACTCCTTCAACCAGCAATAGCATGGATATATGACTCAAGATAGCATGAAAAGTTCTTCCTAGTACTTGAAAGGTATAAACTGTTTATGAAACCTTTGGGAAAATGTAGTTTTCTTGAAAATGACATACACTTTTTTTTTCATTTTAGTAATGTATAACTATAACTTTATAATATTATCGCAATTAAAGGGAGACCACCAGAGAGAAGTATCATTAACTGTAAGGCTTTGAAAAGATTTTTCCTTGCAATATCTTCTTTAGTGAAGATGGTCATTTGACTTGTTATGTGATGCATGAATATTGAAAAAACAACATCTCACATGGCTCAGTATCAGGGCAGTTTCATTGAGTCAGTTTTGTTCCAGATACTACAGCCTTTAGATCTATCTCTTCATGGCTTATTCTCAGTAGTATTAGCCATGAACAGCCTAACAAAATTTCACAGTGATAATTTCATTTCTAGCGGATAGTGACCAAGCTGATCAAGGAAGTGTAAGTGGTGATGACCTCCACAACTCAAGGCATTTTCGTGATTCCTTTTAAGTCTTTCTTGAATTTTTGGCCATCTTCCCTCTCCATACCCCAGCAACCATCCTAGTTGCTCCATGCTTCAGGGGTGTGGAGGACTGATTTCACTCTTAGGTCATCAAGGGTATTTTCAGTACACCCTCTGGGAGTGCTTATATTTCCCAACTCCTCAGTCATGAGGGTGAATATCACAGCATATCAGAATAGTTAGTCCTTTGGAATAAAACCTAGTAAATGTAAACAGTGCTCAAGGCCATGAGATTATGGCTTGTAAAGCAAAACTAATGAAACCGGGATTATATATTTTAGAGAAAAAAGAAGATTAGGAGAGGAATTGTTAAGATAAGGTAGTATTTTTGCCTACACATCTTGGAAACTATGTCAAACAGCACCTCATTTAGCCATCTTAATACATGAGTAGTCTTAAGGCAAGATGTCACAGGAAAGATAAGCCATATAGGGATTTAAAAGTGATTTTTATTCACTCTACTCCTGTACTATTTAGTATATATTAATCCATGACACGTATTATGTGCAGCCTGAAAGTCTACTTAGTTGCTATGTGTCTATGTCCCATTCTATATTCTGGATTTACTGAAGGCAGGAGTGTTTTGTATTCATTTTTGTATATCTAGTGCCACCTCAGCATCAGGCACATAGTAAACCCTTGGAATCTGAATAAGTGAGAACATGAACAAAAGAACATACTCCAAGGGAAGGGGCAACATGACCAACTGGAAGCAGCTTCCAAAAGAGACTCCTGTCCAAAAGGAAGGATAACATTCAGAAAAAGCCCAATTAAGCTGAAGACTGGCAGCCCAGCAGAGAGAGAAATGATAACTGTAGATCACCTCTGCTGAGGCAAGCTGCAACTCAAAGAAAGCAAGCTTCAGGTACAAAATTCATCTGAAAGGGCAAGTGTCCATCCCCTCCCCCAAGAAAGCTGCGGTTTTTCTTGTTTTTTCTGTTTCCTTTCTTTCTTTTTTCTCTTTGTTTGCTCCTGCAAACTTTCTACAGACAAGTAGTGAACTGTGGACCTCTTGTATCTCCCCATGGGAGAATGTTGTGAGAAGTGGGGACTACTGACTCAGAGAGACCCTGCTGTGACTCTGAACACTCTCTTCCAAGGCAGAAAAACTGAACTACAGTTTTCCCTTCCATTATGAACTTCCAGTACAACCATCCCCCCTTACCTGATGAACCAGAAGTCTAATCCCTGCTGAGATTGAGGGAGGAGGTTCTTGAGCAGCGCCCCCTTCTCTGTCTGCTGGACCAAGAACCCTGCCCAGCAAGAGTCTCCAGAGATGCGCCGAGGCTCCCAACCCTCCCCCACCTGCCCGCCCAGCCAGAGACTCCGCCAAGGACCGCTCGGCTACATGCCATGCCTGCTGGGCCTCTGTCCACCGCACCCAGCCAAGGACTCCACCTGGGACTGTGCAGCTATATGCTGCACCCACCGGGCCTCCACCCACCTGCACCAGGCCAGGGACTCCGGCAGAAACTGCAGTGCCCACCAGGCCCCTGCTGGCCCCAGCCAGGAACTCTGGGAGGCTTGAAACCTGCACATTCCCTTCTGTGCCCTCCCTGCCTCCCACCAGCCAGGCCCATCTGGCCGGGGACTCTGGAAACTGCCCGAACCATTCTCTCCCTCCAGCGCCCTCCCTGCCTCTGAGTGGAGCCTTCCTCCTGGCCAGAGACTACTAGAACTGCAGGCTCTCTTAGCCAAAGTCACTGGGTGTCAGGCACTCACAGAACCATGTGCACCATCCTCCACCCTGCTGCTAGATACGTGTGTACCATGCTCCAGAACTGCTCCCACAGCCGGAACTCCCTGGCTGGGGCAATCCCAGAGGAACTACACAGGGTCACTCCCTACAAAGACCCAGGAACAATAGAGTGATCCAGCCAGGGTCTAATGTTGGAGAGAACCTCCCCAAATCTGAGGACAGGCAGAGGCAAGGGTGAAAAACAATCATGAGGCAGAATCAATGGAAAAACTCTAGCAATATGAATAATCAAAGTAGATCGACTCCCGCAAGGAATGATAAGGCAGAGACAGCACAAGATCCAATGCATAAAGAAATGGCTGAGATGTCAGAAATCAAATTCAGTATCTGGATAGGAAATAGAATCAACAGAATGGATGAAAAGATGGAATTAGAATTTCAAGCAGTAATCCAAAAGATGTCTCAAGAATTCAACAAATTCAAAGATAAAATGACCAAAGATTTTGACACATTGAGACAAGAAATTGCAGCCCTCAAATAACTGAGAAATACAGTAAAATCCATCAGTAACAGAATGGAGCAAGCAGAAGAAAGGATTTCTGACATTGAAGACAAAGTTTTCGAACGCTCCCAATCTTTCAAAGAAGAAGAGAAATGGAAAGCAAAAACAGATCACTCTCTGTCAATCCTATTTCCTGTCCAGATACTGAATTTGATTTCTGACATCTCAGCCATTTCTTTATGCATTGGATCTTGTGCTGTGTCTGCCTTATCGTTCCTTGGGGGAGTTGATCTACTTTGATTATTCATATTGCCAGAGTTTTTCCATTGATTCTGCCTCATGATTGTTTTTCACCCTTGCCTCTGGCTGTCCTCAGAGTTGGGGAGGTGTCTCTCCAACATTAGACCCTGGCTGGATCACTCTAGCTCCTGGACAGCTCTGGGATAATTTGAAGAAAACCAATATTCGACTTATAGGGATCCCTGAAAGCTACAAAGTGGCTTCACAAGGCACAGAATCTCTTCTTCATGAGATTATGAAAGACAACTTTCCAGACATGCCAAGAGATTCTGAAATTCAGATAGTGGACAGTTTAAGAACCCCAGCACAACTCAGCCCAAACAAGACATCCCCCAGACACATCATAACCAACTTCACTAAAGTTAATATGAAGGACAAAATTCTGAAAGCAGCCAGATGGAAGAAAACCATAACCTACAAGGGGAAGAATATTAGAATTACTACAGATCTCTCTGCTCATACCTTTCAATCTAGAGGAGGATGGTCATCGACTTTTAATCACCTAAAACAAAATAACTTTCAATCCAGGATCCTGTATCCAGCTAAAATGACTTTCATTTACAAAGAAGAAATTAAACACTTAATGACATCCACATGTTGAACAAATTTGCCATAACTAAACCAGCTCTCTAGGATATTCTCAGACCTATTCTCAATAATGACCAGCATAATCCTCCACCACAAAAGTAAACTCACTCAGAAACTTTTGATCAAACTCGAACTTCCACAGTGGTGAAATGATTAAAAATGTCCACTGGACTTTCTTTTTTTTTTTACTTTTTTATTAAATCATAGTTGTGTACATTAGTGCATTCAAGGGGTACAATGTGCTGGTTTCAACTACAATCTGAAATATTTTCATCAAACTGTTTAACATAGCCTTCATGACATTTTCTTAGTTATAGTATGAAAACATTTGTATTCTGCATTTAGTGAGTTTCATCTTTACTTTACTAAGATACAAGGTAGGTGTGATCCCACTAATTACCCTCTCTCCACCCATCCTCTCCCTCCCCTCTCGTGCCCCTTTCCCCATATTCCCATGCTATAATTGGGCTATAGCCTTCATATTAAAGCAATAAATTAGCTTCATAGTAGGGCTGAGTACATTGGATAATTTTTCGTCCCTTCTTGAGATACTTTGCTATGAAGAATATGTTCCAGTTCCATCCATGTAAACGTGAAAGAGGTAACGTCTCCATCTTTCTTTAAGGCTGAATAATATTCCATGGTATGCATGTACCACAATTTATTAATCTATTCATGGATTGATGGACACTTGGGCTTCTTCCATGACTTAGCAATTATGAATTGGGCTGCAATAATCATTCTGGTACAGATATCTTTGTTATAATGTAGTTTTTAGTCTTCTGGGTATATACTTAATAGAGGAAGAATATGATCAAATGGAAGTTCTATTTTTAGATCTCTAAGTATTCTCCAAACATCCTTCCAAAAGGAACTTATTAGTTTGTATTCCCACCAGCAATGTAGAAGTGTTCCCTTTTCTCCACATCCATGCCAGTACCTCTGGTTTTCAGATTTTGTTATGTGGGCTAATCTTACTGGAGTTAGATGATATCTCAAAGTAGTTTTGATTTGCATTTCTCTGATGATTAAGGTTGATGAGCATTGTTTCATGTATCTACAGGCCATGCACCTGTCTTCTTCAGAGAAGTTTCTTTTCAAGTCTTTTGCCCATCCTGAGATGGGATCACTTGTTCTTTTCTTGCTAATACATTTGAGTTCTCTGTGTATTCTGGTTATTAAACCTTTGTCAGAGGCATAACCTGCAAATATCTTCTCCCATTCTGAGGGCTGTCTGCTTGCTTTATTTACTGTGTTATTGGCTGTTCAGAACCTTTTTAGTTTGATCAGGTCTCAGTAGCGTATTTTTGATATTGCTTCAGTTGCCTGGGGAGTCCTTCTCATAAAAAATTCAGCCAGGCCGATTCCTTCAAGAATTTTCCCTGCAGTTTCTTCTAGTATTTTTATAGTTTCATGTCTTAAGTTCAAATTTTTAATCCAGTGAGAATATGTTAGTTAATGGTGAAAGTTGTGGATCCAGTTTCAGTCTTCTCCAGGTCGCCAGCCAGTTCACCCAACACCATTTGTTAAATAGAGAGTCATTTCCCCACTGAATGGTTTTAATTGGCTTGTCCAAGATTGAATAACGGTAAGTAGCTGGGTTCATCTCTATTTTATTCCATACATCTACCTCTCTGTTTTTGTGCCAGTACCATGCTGTTTTGTTCACTATCAATTTATAGTACAGTCTCAGGTCTGGTAGCATGATTCCTCCTACTTTGTTTTTATTTCTATGTAATGTCTTGGCTATTTGAGGCTTTTTCAGATTCCATATAAAACAACACATCAAACAAATTATACATCATGACCAAGTGGGCTTTATTCCAGGGTCTCAAGGCTGGTTCGATATAGGTAAATCTGTAAATGTAATTCAGCACATAAACAAATTAAAAAATAAAGACCATATGATTCTCTCAACTGATGCAGAAAAAGTTTTGATAATATCCAGCATCCCTTCATGATTAGAAAACTTAAGAAAAGTGGTATAGAAGGGACATTTCTTAAACTAATAGAAACCATCTACAGCAAACCCACAGTCAAATATGGTATTGAAAGGAGTTAAATTGAAATTATTTCCACTTAGATCAGGAACCAGGCAAGGTTGCACATTGTCTCCTTTGCTCTTTAATATTGTAATGGAAGTTTTATCCATTGCAATTAGGGAAGAAACAGTGATCAAGGGTATTCACATAGGGTCAGAAAAGATCAAACTTTCACTCTTCGCAGATGATATAATTATATATCTGGAAAACACCATGGATTTTACTACAAAACTTTTAGAAGTGATCAAGGAATACAGTAATGTCTCAGGCTACAAAATAAACATCCATAAATCTGTAGCCTTTATATATACCAACAATAGCAAAGCCAAAAAAAAAAAACAGCCAAGGACACCATTCCTTTCACAGTAGTGCCAAAGAAGATGAAATATTTGGGAGTTTACCTAACAATGAACGTGAAAGCTCTCTGTAAAGAGAACTATGAAACTTTAAGAAAATAAATAGCTGAAGATGTGAATAAATGGAAAAACCTACCATGCTCATGGCTGGGAAAAATCAACATTGTTAAAATGTTCATACTACCCAAAGCAATATACAATTTTAATGGAATCCCTATTAAAGTTCCACTGTCATGTTTTAAAGATCTTGAAGAAATAATACTTCATTTTATGTGGAATCATAAAAAACCTCGAATGGCCAAGCCATTACTCAGAAATAAAAACAAAAAGGGAGGAATCATGCTACCAGACCTGAGACTGTACTATAAATTGATAGTGATCAAAACAGCATGGTACTGGCACAAAAACAGAGACGTAGATGTATGGAACATAATACAGAACCAAGAGATGAATCCAGCTACTTACAGTTATTTGATCTTTGACAACCCAATTAAAAACATTCAGTTAGGAAAAGACTCCCTATTTAACAAATGGTGCTGGGTGAACTGCCTGGAGACCTGTAGAAGACTCAAACTGGATCCACACCTTTCACCATTAACTAAAATAGACTCTCACTAGATTAAAGATTGAAACGTAAGACATGAAACTATAAAAATACTAAAAGAAAATGCAGGGAAAACTCTTGAAGGAATCAGCCTGGGCAAATATTTTATGAGGCAGACTGCCCAGGGAAGTGAAGCAGTATCAAAAATACACTACTGGGACCTGATCAAACTAAAAAGTTTCTGCACAACTAAGAACATACTAAGTATAGCAAGCAGACATCCCTCAGAACAGGAGAAAATATTTGCAGGTTATGCCTCTGACAAAGGTTTAATAACTAGAATCCACAGAGAACTCAAACATATTAGCAGGAAAAGAACAAGTGATCCCATCTCAGGATGGGCAAAGGACTTGAAGAGAAACTTCTTTAAAGAAGACAGGCATATGACCTACAAACTCATGAAAAAATGCTCACCATCTTTAATCATCAGAGAAATGCAAATCAAAACTACTTTGAGATATCACCTAACTGCAGTAAGATTCGCCCATATAACAAAATCCCATATCCAGAGATACTGACGTGGATGTGGAGAAAAAGGAACACTTCTACATTGCTGGTGG
>CAUYRH010147582.1:0-22973 GCA_963574655.1 Perodicticus potto | reverse complement strand
ATACTAAAAGTAGACGTACCATTTGATCAAGCAATCCCACTATTGGGTATCGAATTTTTTTTTTTAGAGACAGAGTCTCACTTTATCACCCTCAGTAGAGTGCTGTGGCATCACAGCTCACAGCAACCTCCAGCTCTTGGGTTTAGGCCATTCTCTTGCCTCAGGATATCCTGAGTAGCTGGGACTACAGGCACCCACCATAACACCCGGCATTTTTTGTTGCAGTTTGGCTGGGCCCGGGTTTGAATGTATGGGACCGGCGCCCTACTCACTGAGCCACAGGCGCCGCTCAAAGACTTGGTTTTCCTGAGTAGGTAAAATATTCCCTGGACACAGTTGTATTTATACCATTTTAAAAGTAAACTCTTACTAATATTGGTAACCGGATTAATGAGCGTGTTTGCTATTCAGTAAGGATAAAGACACTACCACATTTTTGCATGACTATATGCCATATGGATAAGTGCACACACAATTTCCATTCCTTAAATAAGATCACCTCCGCCCTCAGAGGACGGTGAGTCGCTGCCTCCCAGCTGAGACAGATGGCAGATGGGTAGGACGGCCTGGACACCCCTCCTCCTGGTTCTGTGGTCCAAGAGCCTTAGGCATTGGAGGACTACTCCCAGTACCTGGGTCTCCATTCACTGAGTACAGATGATTGACATTTCCCGAACCCAATGAATGCCTAGATTCTTCCAAGCTCAGACTCCTCCCACTCCCCCGTGACCTGCTCTAGTATCTGGTTGAGCCACATGCAATTGTGGAAATTAGGGCAGTTTTGACCTACAAAAATGACAATTAAATATGATTCAACCTAATAGTCCATGGAGAACGAGCTTTGGTGTCAATGGAAGTTAAAATTTTAATACTTACTGCGAAATAGGCCTCCAAAAAGGCTGTATGTGACCATCATTTTATTTTTGTTCATCTAAATGCCATTGAAAAACAAATTGCATCTCGCCGGGGTTTTAATCTCCATTGTCTTTATTCCCAGAGATATCAAGCAACAATTGCTATGCTTGTGTTCTCTGCCCAAATTTTTTAATTGGGCTATTGTTGGACTTCTAATAAATTTTGGAAATAATTTCTTCCTGTCTTTTATATTTCAGAATTAAAAATGCAAGTTCTGGGCTGGGTGTGGTGGCTCATGCCTGTAATCTTAAAACTCAGGAGGCCAAGGCGGCACCTGTGGCTCAGTGAGTAGGGTACTGGCCCCATATACTGAGGGTGGCAGGTTCAAACCCAGCCCCGGCCAAACTGCAACAAAAAAATAGCCAGGCGTTATGCCTATAGTCCCAGCTACTTGGGAGGCTGAGGCAAGAGAATCGCCTAAGCCCAGGAGCTGGAGGTTGCTTTGAGCTGTGACGTAACAGAACTCTACAGAGGGCAATACAGTGAAACTCTGTCTCTACAAAAAAAAAAAACTCAGGAGGCCAAGGTGGGTGGATCGCTTGAGCTCAAGAGTTGGAGACCAGCCTGAGCAAGAGTGAGACACTCGCCCCATCCCACCACCCACCTTCCCCTGTCTCTACTAAAAATAGAAAAACTAGGTGAGGCATCATGGCAGGTTTCTGTAGTCCCAGCTACTCGGGAGGCTGAGGCCAGAAGATCTCTTGAGCCCAAGAGTTTGAGGTTGCCATAAGCTAGGACAAGCCCACGGCACTCTACTGAGAAAACAAAATGCTGGGACAAAATACTGACAAAACGAAAGTTTTGGGACTAGATTACGTGGATTAAATCCTGGCTCATTTCTCTCTACCTAGGTGATCTTGGGCAAATTTCTTAACTGTCCATATTCTCTTTTCATCAATTACATAATAGTAATAATATTTCCCTTACATGGTTATTGAGGGGATTACACGAAACAAAGCATATAAAAGTCATCTGAATGGCTTTATGGCAATGCCCAATAAATGTTATCTATTATTATTACTAATTGTATAGCTTCCATCATCATCATACAGAAATATTTAGCTTTGATGGAGTCAAATTTATTCATCTGGGGGAGGGATTGTTTCATGTCTTGTTTATGGACATCTTCTTTACCCAAAGGTTTTAAACTATTTCCTTATATTCCCCATATGCAGAAATCATTTGCAGGATATAAATGCCTTAAGTGTGTGCATCTGCACCCTTTGCAGGTGCTCCTCCCAAGGGGGAGGCAGGCAGTCCTCCTTCCTAGCATCTCCAAATTCAAGTCATCTCTGTGACACTGTGGGAGTAGTTAATGATCACGGGGTTAGAAGACGGACGCTGGAGGAGACTTACCAGGTTCAAACCCCAGCTTCAGCAAGTCCCATAACCTCTCTGAGTCTCAGTTTTATGCTCTGTAAAATGGTCATAATAATACATACATGCCTCATGGGATTGTTGTAAAGGTTAAGTAAGTTTATATTTAGAGCACTTAGAATAGTGTCTGGCACCTGGTAAGGCCCAAGTCAATGTTAATTTTAAATGTTATTTATTAACTCCAGCAACCTCTTTTTTTTTTTTTTTTTTGAGACAGTCTCAAGCTGTCACCCTGGAGAGAGTGCCGTGGCATCACAGCTCACAGCAACCTCCAACTTCTGGGCTCAAGCGAGTCTCTTGCCTCTGCCTCCCAAGTAGCTGGGACCACAGGCGCCCGCCACAACACCCGGCCGTTTTTTGGTTGCAGCCGTCATTGTTGTTTGGCAGGCCCAGGCTGGATTCGAACCCACCAGCTCAGGTGTACGTGGCTGGCGCCTTAGCCTGTTGAGCCACAGGCACCGAGCCTCCAGCAACCTCTTTATCCTATGGAGAGGGAGCTGACCACTGCCTCTCCCCACCTCCCATCCCTCCAGCTCTTTTTTTTTTTTTTTTTTGGCTGGGGCTGAGTTTGAACCCACCACCTCCGGCATATGGGGCCAGCGCCCTACTCCTTTGAGCCACAGGCGCCGCCCTCTTTTTTTTTTTCTTTTTTAATTGAGGCAGAATCTCACTCTGTGGCCCTCAGTAGAGTGCTGTGGCATCATAGCTCATAGCAACCTCCAACTCTTGGGCTGAAGTGATACTCTTGCCTCAACCTCCCAAGTAGCTGGGACTATACTGGGACTATAGGTGCCTGCCACAATGCCTGGCTTTTTTCGTAGAGACGGGGTCTCACTCTGGCTCAGGCTGGTCTTGAACCTCTGAGCTCGGGCCAATCTACCCGCCTTGGCCTCCCGGAGTGCCAGGATTATAGGCGTGAGCCACCACACCTGGCTTTTTTTTTTTTTTTTTTGAGACAGGGTCTCTCTTTGTCACCAGGCTAGAGTACAGTGGGGTCATCATAGCTCACTGCAACCTTTTGGGCTCAAGCAATCCTCCTATCTCAGCCTCCTGATTAGCTGGGACTACAGGTATGCACTACCACACCCAGCTGATTTTTCCATTTTTTTATAGAGTCAGGTCTTGCTTTTACTCAGGCTGGTCTTAAACTCCTGGCCTCAAATGATCCTTCCATAGTGCTAGGCATGAGCCCTAGCTCCTGGCCCCACCCCTCTCTCAGAACTTTTTTTTTTTTTTTTTTGACATAGAGCCTCAATCTGTCACCCTGGATAGAGTGCCGTAGCATCACAGCTCACAGCAACCTCCAACTCCTGGGCTCAAGAGAGTCTCTTGCCTCTGCCTCCCAAGTAGCTGGGACTACAGGTGCCCGCCACAACACACGGCCATTTTTTGATTGCAGCCATCATTGTTGCCAGCTCAGGTGTACGTGGCTGGCACCTTAGCCCATTGAGCCACAGGTACCGAGCTGCCCTCTCTCAGAACTTGACCAAACTCTCAACCATCATTTTCTCCCTTCCTGCATCTCTGTGAATAAATAGCACGATAGTCTAAGGGCCACATGGCCACCCAAAAAAGTGAAGAGACTCACCTGGGCTCACCAGAGACCAGCCTGGTCATCAGGCCTCCAAGCCCACTAGGCTTTCCATGAACCTTTGTAGGCTGCTTCTACAAAGATGATACTTCCCTTCTCCCCTTCTCAAATGCACACATACACATGCGCTCACACTCTCACTCTCCCCTCCATGGCTAGGGGCCTCACAGCAGTAATCCTGACCACCACAGTACAAACCACTGAAGGGAAATGTTGACTCAACTACCATTATCTATTTAATCAAGAAGGTTGCACCAAGATAGTCTCACTTTGGCTGCAAATATGGCTAGAAGATCAGCACCAGCTGTCAGCCTCTCTGCCCTAAGACGGAGGGGCAATTGGAAAAGAGTCATACTCTAAAGCAGTGGTCTTAGCTGGCTGCTGAAGTTCAGTAGTTAGAGTCCCAGCCCTGCAAGCCAGGGGCCAGCGAGTTCAAAAATTGAACCTTGAAAATCAAAACTTGCCTGGGCCTGATTAAGAAAAGAAACAAAGGCTGGGCACAGTGGCTCATGCTATAATCCTAGCACTCTGGGAGTCAGATGGATTGCTTGAGCTCAGGAGTTCGAGACCAGTCTGAGCCACAGAGAGACCCCAGCGCTTGGCACAGCAACCAAACTATGATACCGGTGTTTCTGGGGATACCCAAAAACGTTCCAGTGCCTACACGAACACAGAGTGTTTTGAGAGAGCCATTTCTAGATCCTCAAGCCCATGTGTTCCTAAAATGGATCTGTCTGAGAACAGGTGACAGGCATCAGTAGTCTCATCTACTCGGGAGGCTGAGGCAAGAGGATCACTTGAGCCCAAGAGTTTGAGGTTGCTGTAAGCCTGTCTGCAAAAAAAAAAAAAAACAACAGTACCAGTCTTCTGACGCTTGTTCACTTCTCTTATAGTTCATAGAAGTATGCACTCCTTTGCACGTTTTCATCTGAAATTTAAAATGTTCTTATCATAAGTTTGAATAGTTGCCAAGAATGTGTTACTGTGTACCTTTTTAACCGTTTCGTCCAAACCCTTGGAGCTCCAGATCAAGTTCATTCTGTTTGTAGGAAAGTCCTACTCAGAGCAGAGCCCACGTCATAAAGCCCCTCCTCCTTTGCCAAGCCAATGAGTAAATCACACTGATTGTAAGTAAATGTTGGTTTCATTTTTTTTTCATTGAAAGAAACGTCTTAACACCCATTCCAGATACCACTATCTCACCTCTAAATTCTATTTCATAGATAAATGGTAGACATCACCCCAGGAACAGGGAGATAAGGCTTATGGCCAGGAGGAAATCGCCTCAGTGTGTTTTTCTTGATGTCCTCTGATTGTTCCCAAGGCCTCCCTGGCAGAAGAAAGCATCCATGCAGGGTCCCTCTGTTTGATTCCCTGGAGGCTTCCACACCTAGAGCAGCATATCCAGGATGGGGGAAAGGATTCTCTTTCTGCTTAAAATGGTTAGACAGGTGATTGCAAAAGGGGAAGTGAGACAGGAGAACCACTGGCTGTCCACAGACTTGTTCTCAGGCAGATCCATTTTAGGAACACACGGGCTTGAAAATCTAGAAATGGCTTTCTCAAAACTCTGTGTTCGTGCAGGCGCGGGAAAGTTTTTGTGCATCCCCAGAAGCACTGGTATCCCAGTTCGAGAACTATGTTCTATAGCAGGTGTGTCCATCCCATGGCCCACAGTCTACATGCAGCCCAGGATGGCTATGAATGGGGCCCAACACAAAATCATAAACTTACTTAAAACATTACAAGTATTTTTTGTGATTTTTTTGGTGGAACTCAACTGTGTGCTTCTCAACTGTGAACTTTGTAGACAACAATGTCTTGTCACAATGTCACATAAAATAAACATATATATACTCTCGTTATTTGTAAGCATCTGTGGCTTCACTTTTATGGCAATGTGTTACCTTCCAAGTGCTCAGAGTCTAACTGATACTATTAGATGTTACAGGTGCCTGTGGTGACTTGGCAAGGCAGCAATTACCAACAATATTTCAACTACCATCTCAACATTAGACATTCAATGTTATGTAGAAGTCAGGTAAGCTTTTTTTTTTTTTTTTTGAGACAGAGCCTCAAGTTGTCACCCTGGATAGAGTGCTGTGGCATCACAGCTCACAGCAACCTCCAATTCCTGGGCTCAAGCAAGTCTCCTACCTCTGCCTCCCAAGTAGCTGGGACTACAGGGGCCCGCCACAACGCCTGGCCATTTTTTTGGTTGCAGCCGTCGTTGTTGCTTGGCAGGCCGGGGCTGGATTCGAACCTGACAGCTCAGGTATACGTGGCTGGCGCCTTAGCCGTTTGAGCCACAGGCGCTGAGCCAAGTTTTGTTTTGTTTTTTGAGACAAGAGTCTCACTTTGTCACCCTTGGTAGAGTGCCATGGCATCATAATTCACAACAATGAGTCCAAACTCTTGGGCTCAAGTGATTCTCTTGTCTCAGCCTCAGACTACAGGTGCCCACCACAACACCCAGCTATTTTTAGAGACGGGGTCTCACTCTTGCTCAGGCTGGTCTCAAACTCGTGAGCTCAGGCAATCCACCCGCCTTGGCCTCCCAGAGTGCTAGGATTACAGGCAGGAGCCACCGCCCTCAGCACAGGTAAGCATTCTTTTTAAGGGTATTTTCAGGCTGATGCGTTGGCTCACGCCTCTAATTCTAGCACTCTGGGAGACCAAGGCAGGTGGATTGCCTGAGCTCAGGAGTTGGGCCTGAGCAAGAGTGAGACTCTGTTTCTATTAAAAACTAGTGGAGGATTGTGGTGGGTGTCTATGGTCCCTGCTACTTAGAAGGCTGAGTCAAGAGGATTGCTTGAGCCCAAGAGTTTGAGGTTACTGTGAGCTATGATGCCACCACACTCACAGAGGGCCACAAAAAAAAAAAACGAAGAAGAAAAGGGGGGTTACTTCGCACACCACAGCACCTCACACATTGCCCTTAATTGGCCCTTTGCCTCACCCTGCATCAGCAGCAAAGATGTGGAAGGTCCCAAACCTTGCTTTCTATTTTCCTGTCAATTAATTTTTGTAATGAGAATAAATGTAGTCCCTTATCTATTATTATTTTCTTTAATCCCCGCACGGCTTCTACAGGGTCTCAAAAGAAAACAGAACCCAAGAAAAGTTGCGAATGAAGGAAGATTGTTTAATGAAAAGTAGGCAGATGACTACTTTTTTGTCAAGACAGGTAGTAAGGCACCGCGCTTAATTTATAGGGAATTTGTGCAAGTTTTCCAAGACTATAATTTGAAAAGGCATTATATGCAAAAAGATGCTGCCACATTCAAAGGATTGTGTCATAAGGATAAAATAGAGGAACTGAAAAAACGTCTGTCTTCTCAACAAATTTTTTTTTTTGGTAAAGTTGGAACTCAGGTCAGGCACTGTGGCTCTTGCCTATAATCCTAACAGTCTGGGAGACCAAGGCAGGAGGATAGCTTGAGCTCAGAGTTCCAGACTAGCCTGAGCAAAAGTGAGACCCCAGCTCTACGAAAACTAGAAAAATCAGTTTGTCTCACCAGACTATAGCCAGGAGAATTGAAGAAATTGGAAAATCTTTTGAAAGAAGTTGGAAAAGTAAAGCTCCTAATTTGAAATATTATACTTTGGCAATGGATGACAGCACTGATGCTATAAATACAGCTCAAATTTCCCTTTTTTTTTTTTTTTTTTTTTGAGACAGAGTCTCACTATGTCACCCTGGGTAGAGTGCCATGGCATCACAGCTCACTGCAACCTCCACCTCTTGGGCTTAAGCAATTCTCTTGCCTCAGCCTCCCAAGTAGGTGGGACTACAGGCGCTTGCCACAAAGCCTGGTTATTTTTTGGTTGCAGTTGTCATTGTCGTTTAGCAGACCCAGGCTGGGCTCCAACCTGCCAGATTCAGTGAATGTGCCTGGCGCCATAACTAACCACTGTGCTATGGGTACCAAGACTAAACTTCCCTTTTTTTTCTGCAGTTTTTGGCTGGGGCTGGGTTTGAACCCACCACCTCCAGCATATGGGGCTGGTGCCCTACTCCTTTGAGCCACAGGCACTGCCCTCAACTTTCCATTTTTATTAGAGGTATTGAAATGGTTTCTTTAGTGCAACTAAAAGGCGCAACCAAATCAAGAGATTTATATGAAGCAGTAAAAAATATATTAAAGTGATTTTCTTTGTCCATTGTCAACATATCCGGTATAGTTGCTGATGATGCCCCCATGATGGTTGGCAAAAAAGAGGATCCTGTAAAATTTCATAGAAAACAATGGAACTACCACCCAAAACTCACGTTTGAAGTATCATTGCATAGTACATCAAGAAAATTTATGTGCAAAAGCTTTAAAAATGAAAGACTGGTGATGATTCAATCACCAATTCCCAGAATTCCTTAAAAGTATGGATGCTGGGCTCGGCGCCTGTGGCTCAAGCGGCTAAGGTGCCAATCGCATACACCTGAGCTGGCGGGTTTGAATCCAGCCCTGGCCCACCAAACAATGATGGCTGCAACCAAAAAATAGTTGGGCATTGTGGCAGGCACCTGTAATCCCAGCTATTTGGGAATGGAGGCAGGAGTTGGAGGTTGCTGTGAGCTGTGATGCTATAGCACTCTACCCAGGGTGAAAGCTTGAAGCTCTGTCTCAAAAAGGGGTTGCTGTGAGCTGTGATGCTACAGCACTCTACCCAGGGTGAAAGCTTGAAGCTCTGTCTCAAAAAAAAAAGTATGGATGCTGGCTATAGAGACCTCATTTGGGAAGAAAGATGGCTAAGTCGAGGCCAAATGCTGAAAACATTTGGTAATTTGCAACATGTTATCAAGTCATTTATGGTATCAATAACCAAATTTGTGCCTTAACTTGACGACGAAAACCGGCTTACAGATTTAGCATTTTTTAGTAGATTTAACTGCTCATTTTAATGAGTTAAACCTGTATCTTCAAGGTGAAAAACAACTTATTGATACAATATCTCAAAACAAAACAAGGTTCCAAATGAAACTGAAATTATGGGCCAGGCCATGGCTCACACCTGTAATCCTAACACTCTGGGAGGCTAAGGCAAGAGAATCCCTTGAGCCCAAGAGTTGGAGGTTGCAGTGAGCTGTAAAGATGCCATGGCACTCTACTGAGGGAGACAGAGACTCTCTCTCTCAAAAAAAAAGAAAGAAACTGAAATTATGACAAACTTAAAGGCAAACAATTTTATGCATTTATGCATTTCAACACCTTGGCTAAACATAGTCTGGTGAACAATGAAAATGTGCAGCCTTGCATTTTTTTTTTTGGAGAGACAGAGTCTCGCTTTATCACCCTGGGTAGAGTGCCGTGGTGTCACACAGCTCACAGCAACCTCCAACTCCTGGGCTTAGGCGATTCTCTTGCCTCAGCCTCCCAAGTAGCTGGGACTACAGGCGCCCGCCACCATGCCCGGCTAGTTTTTCGTTTTGCAGTTCAGCCGAGGCCGGGTTTGAACCCGCCACCTTCAGTATATGGGGCCGGTGCCTTACTCGATGAGCCACAGGTGCCGCCCCAGCCTTGCTTTTTGATTTGACACAAGAATTGAAAACAAATTTGAAGATTTCCAAAAAAAAGAATCAATATTTTCGTGCATGTTCAGTCAGCATAAATATGTTACCTGCCAATTTTCAAATGGAATGTGCATAGAGCTGCAATCTGACATTCAACTTAAATCTGTTACCATGTCTCCTCACTGGACTTTTATAGGTCCTCTCTTCCCAGGGACAAATATCCCTCACTTCACAATCATGCCTTATTCATGTCATCGCTTTTTGGCAGCACCTACATTTGTGATCAACTATTTTCAGGAATGAAACACATTAAGAATAAAATTAGAACCAAAATATCTGATGAGCACCTTGAGAACACACTGAGAATTGCAATTACTTCCACTGAACCAGATATTGATGCATTTGTTTCTCAAATACAATGTCATATATCCCACTAGTTTTAGTTGCCCACTTTTCTTTTGCTTTTTATAATAAAAAATATCAAAAAAACTTTTTATTACTTAGATGTGTATATTTTCTATACATGTTATCAATGATCAAAAACTTAGGAACTAGGCCAAGCATAGTGGCTCATGCCTGTAATCCCAGCACTCTGGGAGGCTGAGGTGGGTGGATTGCCTGAGCTCATGAGTTCAAGACCAGCCTGAGCCAGAGCGAGACGTCATCTCTAAAACAAATAAACAACAACAACAAAAAATAGCCAGGCATTGTGGCAGGCACCTGTGGTCCCAGCTACTTGGGAGGCTAAGGCAAGAGAATCGCTTAAGCCCAAGAGTTTGAGGTTCCTGTGAGCAGTGACACCACAGCACTCTACCAACAGAGAGGTGACAAAGTGAGACTCTGTCTGTAAAAAACAGAAAGAAAGAAAAGAAAAAAACTTAGGAACTGCTCAACGATTTTGAAAGACTTCCTGAATGGGCAGCTATATAATTAGGATGGTTATGTGAGGAGTTTTTGCTTATCTGTGGTGGTGGATATCACAAAAATCACATGTGGGCCTCTTTTTATTTTTATTGGTCAGCTTTTGTTAGTGTTTGTGTAGTTAACTTATGCATGGCCCAAGACAACTCTTCTTATTCCAGGGTAACCCAGAAAAGCCCAAAGGTTGGACACACCTGTTCTAAAGCATTGAGATAGTAGTGGACTGTTAGGACGAGAGAGGAGCCTGAGGGGAAGAGTTACAGTGTGTGCTAGTTACGGGCTGGCTGTGTGCACACATGTGCCATGAGTTGTCACCAAGTGTGTGCTAGTTACGGGCTCTCTGTGTGCACACATGTGCCATGAGTTGTCACCAAGTGTGTGCTAGTTACGGGCTGGCTGTGTGCACACATGTGCCATGAGTTGTCACCAAGTGTGTGCTAGTTACGGGCTCGCTGTGTGCACACATGTGCCATGAGTTGTCACCAAGTGTGTGCTAGTTACGGGCTGGCTGTGTGCACACATGTGTGCCATGAGTTGTGACCAAGTGTGTGCATGTGTGGACATGTGGATATGTAATACCTGTGTGTGTCCGTCACCATGCAGGCGCCGCAGGGGGCAATGTTGGTGCCTCATGACTCCAGCCGCCCTGCCTGCTCCCTGCTACCAGATGTCAGGCTCTCTGGGGCCCAGAGCCCTTCTGAGCCTGTGTGGGGCATGTGTCTGCCTATCTCTGTGTGTGTTCTGGTTTGTGAGAGGACAGCAAACACACATCAAGATCTCCCCAACCCCAGGAGACTGGCGCACAGCTGAGCTTAACAAACATTGAGGATGTGAGTAAGTGCTCCCAGGACCTGATGCCTGGGCTGCACCAGCCCCTCTCTCTCTGCTCTCCCCGCAGCATCCTGCACTCAGACTAACAGGGCAGGTCACGCCCATCCCCTCTCCTCTTCCCACCCAGAGCCCAACCATCCTCTGTGCCAGTGGGGCAGGAGCTGGGCACAGAACTGAATGGCCGCACCCCTGCACCAGCCAGGGCCACAGCCCCAAGGCCAAGGACTCCCTCCTTACCAGTCTGAAGCAAACCAGCCTTGCTGTCACTGATCTGATAAAACTTCTGTACATCCAGCAGCACTCCTGCGGACAGAGAAACAGCGCTCAGGAAATGGAAAGTAAAGGCAGCTGCCCAAGTTTAGGACAGGGCCACAGCTGCCCAGCACAGCACCTAGGTCCCCACCGTTCTCTCCCCTGTCTCCCACACACACACACAACCAAACACACACAGAAACAGGCACCCCAAAGGTACAGACATACGTACACACACATTTACACATTCACATACACTCAGACCGCTCATAGTCACAGGGCCACAAAGACAATAAGTAAGTGTTCAAATAAGTGTTCCCAGAGAAATACACATGCAGTGGCACAAACACAGACACACAAACAGGAGCCTGCACTCACAGGCATATGAACTCAGTCTCATATACCCAGACACACATACACATATACACTGAGATATCAGCATAAAAACATACCCAGGCGTGCCTATGCACACGGACAGGGCTGCCATTCACACTGTAGTGAGAGTGACTGGCGCTGTTGCTGTGCAGGGCACAGCCCTTCACTTAGAAGACCGTGTCAGTGGAAGTCCTGCTCATGCACAAACACAAGACATACATAGGCCCTTGTGCACATACAAAGACTTACGTGCACTGGGCTGCACACGCGTGTACACAAGCATGTTCTCCAGAGGCATGAGCACAGCATTGGGTGTTCAGCCGAAAGCAGAGAGAGGAAGCAGGACCCCAGTCACAGGCGCTTTTCACTGATAGCCCCTCGGCGGTATCTCAGAAAGGGTCTGGGGCTGTGGCACCTGCCTGTCTAACCTATGTGGCTCTGGCCCAGTCATTATGACAAGAAAAACAATCATCACTTTTTTTTGTTTTTCTGAGACAGAGTCTCACTATGTCGCCCTCGGTAGAGTGCTGTGGCGTCACAGCTCACAGCAATCTCTGACTCTTGGGCTTAAGTGATTCTCTTGCCTCGGCCTCCCAAGTAGCTGGGACTACAGGCGCCCGCCACAACGCCTGGCTATTTTTGTTGTTGTTGCGGTTGTTGTTGTTTAGCTGGCCTGGGCTGGGTTTGAACCTGCCAGCCTCTGTGTATGTGGCCAGCACCCTACCAAATGAGCTATGGGCACTGCCACAATCATTACTTTCAAGAATCATGAAATCAAAAAAAAAAAAAAAAAGAATCATGAAATCGGGCCGGGAGTGGTGGCTCACGCCTGTATTTCTAGCACTGTGGGAGGCCGAAGCCTGAGCTCACATGTTCAAGACTGAACCAGAGCGAGACTTATCTCTAAAAATAGCCGGACGTTGTGGCAGGCGCTTGTATTCCCACCTACTTGGGATGCTGAGGCAAGAGAATCACTTGAGCCTAAGAGTTTGAGGTTGCTGTGATGGTACAGCACTCTATTGAGGGTGACAAAGTGAGACTCTGTCCCAAAAAAAAAAAAAAAAAAAGAATCGTGAAATGGGTGAGAGTCTGCTCCTGAGCTGAACATTGAACAGGGCCCTGAAGAAATACAATACCCACACGGAGACAGCCCTGCACCCACCCCTCCAAGACCTGCCAGCAGGCGAATGAAGATCAAAGAATCAGAGAAGTGAAGTGAGACATTTTTGTTCAGACATTTAATTTGGGCCCAATTTCTACAGCCTCCAGACATACAAACAGGTATGACTTTTTTTTCCTTTTGATATATATATATATAGATAGATAGATAGATAGATAGATAGATAGATAGATAGATATAGATATATATATATATTTTTTTTTTTTTTTTTTTTTTGAGACAGAGCCTCAAGCTGTCACCCTGGACAGAGTGCTGTGGCATCACAGTTCACAGCAACCTCCAACTCCTGGGCTCAAGCGAGTCTCCTGCCTCCACCTCCCAAGTAGCTGGGACTACAGGTGCCCGCCACAACACCCGGCTATTTTTTGGTTGCAGTTGTCATTGTTTTACTGGCCCAGGCCGGGTTCAAACCTGCCACCCTCAGTGTATTTGACAAGCACCGTAACCACTGTGCTACGGGCGCCAAGCCCCTTTTAATATTTTTAACTGCACAAAAAAAGATACAGTCATTGGAGAGAGAAAAATAGACGATACAGGTAGGCAAATAAATAGCTAAATAAAATTTCTCTGTAACTGAGCTCATCTTCCATTTTTAGGAGCAAAGGCTCATCCCTTATTTTGTCTCCTCCTGGGTTCCCCTCAGCCCTGTGGTGCTCTGTGGGTAGCCTGGGACCTAGGTTTGCTTCTACTTGTAACCTGCCACCCTGGCCTCTCCAAGAGCTGTTTGCCACAAGAGCATATTAGCTGCCATGCACACCACCTGCACCCATCAGTCCCCAGATGCTCAATGTGGTTTCACTTCTACAGGCTCCATTGTCCCAGCAGTCATAGCCCCTCCCTGAACATCCAGAGAAAGTGCCAACAGGGAGGGGACCCAGGCAGGCAAGACTCGGAATCTCACAGGCCAGCCAGGAACCCTCAGTTCCTGGCTCCCAGCTGCCTCTGGCCCTTCCTCCTCTGCATGTCCTCAGCCACACTCCAACTCAGGCCTCCTCAGCATTGGCCTGACACTGCAGCAGCCTCCGAACTGACTCCCTTTACTTCCATCTGATTATATCCCACCCCTCCATGGCTCCCCATTGCCCTGGGCAGAAAGTCAAATCTCCCAGCCTGGCACCCAAGAGCCAGGACCTCACACCATGGCTTTTGGAATGATCCCTTGTTTTCTCTCTCTCTCCTGTGCTCTTGTCCCTGATCAGAGCACTCCTTCTCACCTGTGCACCTGGGCTCAGGCCGACCCCTCTCTCGGAAGGCCCTTCCCTCTCCCTAATCCCTGTCTTTCAACCTGCTCAGACTTCAAGGCCCAAATCAGATGCCCCCTCTGCTGTAAACTCAGCCAATCATTCGTCCTCAGTGCTGCCCAGCAGACATGCACCCCACCCTGTCCTGTATTACAGCTGCTGCTAGTACACGTGTTCTGTCTCTCTGGTTCCTGGCTCAAAGATGGTGAGGAGGTCTGGGGCTGACTGTAGCCCCCAGAGGCCGATCATTCTACAGCCCTTCTCTAGTGCACTGAGCTAGTAAGTGATGATCAATGTCCCAGCCTCACGGATGTCCAGCAGTCACAGGCGTCCCTCCCCAGCTCCCCAGCTCATCTGTGCCTCCCTTGTCTGGCTGCCCTGTCTGCCTTGCGGGATTGCCACCCACAAGCTTCTGCATCTGTTCCATGAGATACTCATTCCTGAATTCCTCCCTGGGTCCCCCCAGGCCTGCTGGACGGTCCCACCTCAGTTAGTACTCAGTCAATCTTGAATGAATGAATGATGAAAAGAAAAGTTGGATCTTGAATGAATGACAAGGAGAGAAAAACAGATTGAGCTCCCAATCTTAAATGGATGAATGAATGAGTGAGTGAGCAAGTGATGAGAAGACGGAAGCAGGTTGTGCCCTGGGAAACAGGCAGGCAGAATGCACGAGGTTTGCAAGCAGCCTGCTGTCCCAGAAACACAGCCAGCAGGAGATATTCTGGCCTGGCAGCTGAGCCAGGCTGCCCTGTCCTCCACCCAAAACCTTGAGGCCTTGGCCTAGAAGGCCCAGTCCTCCCTGCTGTCCTCATCTAGCCAGCCCTCATCACATCCCTGCCTCCACGCCCTCTATGCCCCCTTGTAGTTTGGGGGTGGACTGGGAACTTCAGTTGGCCCTTCCCCATTCAGATCTGGCTGAAAACCATCTAGGGTGAGCCCACCAGAGACGCACTCCAAGAGAAGAAAGGATGATGTACAGAAAGCCACCGCAGACCAGCTAGTCTGCCCAGGACCCCAGCCCCTCCTCACCTGCAATGATGAACCAGTTCATGTAGTTCAGCAGGTTGATGTAGCAGAGCACCGCAGCAGCCACGTAAGCCCTCCAGCGGGACAGGCTCCAGGGCACAGGTGTGGCTGGAGGGGGACACTGACCTAGAGCCACGGACCCATTACTGCCTGATCCCGGGGACAGGCCCTGTGGCCCTTGCGGCCCAGGCTCTGGGCACTCTGCAGACATTCCCTGGCAACACCAGCCTGCAGCTCCTGTCCCCAGACAGGCCCGGGGGTAAAGATGCATTAGCTCAGCACCAAGTCACTTCCTGTGGGCTCCTAGGCACCAAACCTCAAAGCAGCTACCCTAACTGTTGGGCATCTTATCGCAGGTTCCTCCTGAGCCCACTGCAGCCTCACCAGTGAGATTTCACCATCCTCAGCCTCAGAGACCTGCTGGGGAGGAAATGGGTTCCTGGCACCCCCATCCTGGGGGATTGAACAACTCTGTGATCCCCTGATCTAGCCTATGGTTGCAGCAGCTGCAGTGAGGAAAGGAAGCTTCCAGGACAGGAAATGAGAAGAGCCTCCCAGACCCTGCCCACTGAGAACCATCCTGGCTGTCCACACAAGAGATGGCTGGTGGGTTCGAAACTGGCCCAGGCCAGCTAAACAGCAATGATAACTGCAACCAAAAAATAGCCAGGCATTGTGGCAAGCACCTGTAGTCCCAGCTACTTGGGAGGCTGAGGCAAGAGAATCGCTTAAGCCCAAGAGTTGGAGTTTGCTGTGAGCTGTGATGCCACAGCACTCTACCGAGGGCAACATAGTGTGACTCTATCTCAAAAAAAAAAAAAAAAAAACAGAGAGAGATGGACTGTGAACAAGAACCTCGGACCCATGTCTAACCTTTTTTTTCTTTGCTCCCACACTTTGGAAGAATAAGAATTGTCTGGGCCACACATTAAATACACAATTACTAACGAAAAGTGATTAGCAAATAGAAGATCTGTGCATACTTTTCCTGATATCCAACACCACAGATAAGCAATAGAGTCCTCACAAAATCAGTATTCAGACCATAAAACACAGGTCGGACACTTGTGCACTAGACTGTCAGGGAACTAGCACCTGTTCACTAAGGCCCCACCTGGAGAAACAAAGGTAGCAGTGAGGGCTCCCACACAAAGAGAGCCTGTGGGCACCATCGTTAGTAGGTACTAAATCAAAGGGGAAATTCCCAGTGAGGGGCAAGATGTTGACATGGTCTTAAAGTGTCTCTTTACAGGTTGCTTATTAGTAGCAAGGGGATGGGAGGGAAGAGTGGCTATGCAGTTGAGATGTGGTCCCAAACTCCTGGGCCACAGACTAGTAGCAGCAGTCTGTGACCTGTTAGGAAATGCGCTGTGCAGCTGGAGGTGAGCAAATGAAGCTTCATCTGTATTTACAGCTGCTCCCCATTGGCTGCATCACAGCCTGAGCTCTGCCTCTCCACACATCAGCAGTGACGTTAGATTCTCGTAGGAGCACAAACCAGACTGTCATCTGGGCATGCCAGGGACCTAGATTGCACGCTCCTTGTGAAATCTAATGATGATCCGAGGTAAATGTAATAAGCTTCAATGATCACAAAACCATTCCCCGCCCCCACCTCAGTCCATGGCAAAATTGTCTCCCATGACACTGGTCCTTAATGCCAAAAAGATTGGGGACCACTGCAGTAAAGGAATCAAAAAGACATCTTGACACGGGGATTAAAATCATGTCACCTGTGAGAGGCAGATAGGCACGGTGGTGCCTCCAGATGGGGAGGCCAGCGCAGGTCCCAGTGTCACTTACATGGTGCTCCAGCCAGGAGTGCCTCATCAGAATCTAATCAGGAGGAAACATCAGGCAGGCCCAAACTGAGGAGCATTATTTTATTAAAGGGATTATATTATTCAAAAATTTCAGAGTCAGGCTCGGCACCTGTGGCTCAAGCGGCTAAGGCGCCAGCCACATACACCTGAGCTGGCTGGGCCCGCCAAACAACAATGACGGCTGCAAACAAAAAATAGCTGGGTGTTGTGGTGGGCGCCCGTAGTCCCAGCTGCTTGGGAGGCTGAGGCAAGAGAATCGCTTGAGCCCAGGAATTGGAGGTTGCTGTGAGCTGTGACGCCACAGCATTCTACCCAGAGCGACAGCTTGAGGCCCTGTCTCAAAAAATATATATATATATATCAGAGTCATAAAAGACTAAGAAAGACTGAGGCCATGGTTCAGATTAAAGGAGATAAAAGAGATATAATAATTATATGCTCCTCAGGATCCTAGCCTGGACCTTGCACCATGAGGAGAGGCATGCATTTCTAGATTGACTGATAAAATTGAAAGGGAGGTAGTAGATTACGAAGAAATCCTTTTCACTGTACAACAGTTATGTAAGAAAAAAAAATTTTTTTTTTTTTTAGATAGAGTGTCACTATGTCACCCTTGGTAGAGTGCCATGGCATCATAGCTCACAGCAACCTCAAACTCTTGGGTTTAAGCAATCCTCTTGCCTCAGCCTCCCAAGTAGCTGGGACTACAGGCGCCCCTCACAATGCTCAGCTATTTTTTTGTTTAGTTGTCATTGTTGTTCCAACCCACCAGCCCCAGAGTATGTGGCCGGTACCCTAAACACTGAGCTACTGGTGCCGAGCCTAAGAAAATATTCTTATTCTAAAGTATCTGGGGGTTAATCCTAGCACTCTGGTGAATTGCTGGAGCTCAGGAGTTCAAAACCAACCTGAGCAAGAGCGAGACACTCCCCGCCCCCAATCTCTCCTAAAACCAGAAAAAGAAAAAAAAAACTAGCCAGGCATAGTGGGGCACACCTGTAGTCCCAGTTACTCCAGAGGCTGAGGCAGGAGGATCTCTTGAGCCCAGGAGTATGAGGTTGCTGTGAGCTATGGTGCCAATGCACTCTACCCAGGGTGACAGAGTGAGACTCTGTCTTGAAGAAAAGAAGAAAGAAAAAGAGAGAGAGAGAAGGAAGGAAGGAAGAAAGGAGAGAAAGAAAGAATCTAGAAGTATAGGACCATGACATATGCAACTTATTCTCAAATGGTTCTGAAAAAATAATAGATACCTATAGAAAGAAAGTAAATAGGGCAAAACATTAATAATAGATGTGTGGCTCGGCGCCTGTGGCTCAACGGGCTAAGGCGCCAGCCACATACACCTGAGCTGGCTGGTTCGAATCCAGCCCGGGCCCGCCAAACAACAATAACAGCTGCAACCAAAAAAAAATGGCCGGGCATTGTGGCAGGCACTGTGGTCCCAGCTACTTGGGAGGCAGAGGAAAGATACTCGCTTGAGCCCAGGAATTGGAGGTTGCTGTGAGCTGTGATGCAACAGCACTCTATCCAGGGTGACAGCTTGAGGCTCTGTCTCAAAAAAAAAAAATAGACGTGTGTGGGTAAAGGTTATGTGGGTTTCTTTGTACAGTATGACATAAAATTTTTCCATAAGTTAGAGATTTTATCTAAATAAAACATTAAAGCACAAAATGACAACCCAATTTAAAAACCAGCAAAGAGCTTGAATAGACATTTCTTCAAAACTATAAAAAGGGCCAAAGAGCACATGACAAGATGTTCATCATCATTAATCTTCAGAGAAATGCAAATACAAAGCACAATGAGATACCAACTCATTCATACCACTGAGGTGGGTATGAGAGGGAGACAGAGAAAATAACAAGTGTTGGTGAGGATGTGGAGGAAATGACAGACTCACACATTGCTGGTGAGGATGTGAAATAGGGCAGCCGCAGGGGAAAACAATTTGGCAGTTCCTCAGAAGGTTAATCGCAAGAGTTACCATATGGGGCCAAGCGTGGTGGCTCACACCTATAATCCTAGCACTCTGGGAGGCCAAGGCAGGTAGATTGCCTGAGCTCAGGAGTTCGAGACCAGCCTGAGCAAGAGCGAGCCCCCCATCTCTACAAAATATCCACTCATTGTGGCAGGCACCTGTAGTCCCATCTACTTGGGAGGCTGAGGCAAGAGAATCACTTGAGCCCAAGAGTTGGAGGTTGCTTTAGCTGTGACACCACGGCACTCTACCCAGGGTGACAAAGTGAGACTCTTCTCTCAAAAAAAAAAAAAAAGGAAGACCCCCTAGACTCCATCTCTACTAGAACTAGCCAGGTGTTGTGGTGGGTGCCTGTAGACCCAGCTACTCAGGAGTCTGAGGCAAGAGAATCACTTGAGCTCAAGAGTTTGAGGCTGCTGTGACCCATGACATTACAGCACTCAACCCCAAGGTGACTAGGTGAGACTCTGTCTCAAAAAAAAAAAAAGGCTCAGTGCCTGTAGCACAGTGGTTACGGTGCCATATACACCGAGGCCGGTAGGTTTGAACCCACCCTGGGCCAGCTAAGCAACAATGACAACTGCAATAGAAAAACAGCCGGGCGTTGTGGCAGTCGCCTGTAGTCCCAGCTACTTGGGAGGCTGAGGCAAGTGAATCACTTAAGCCAAAGAGTTTGAGGTTGCTGTGAGCAGTGACACCACAGCACTCTACCCAGTGCAACATAGTGAGACTCTGTCTCAAAAACAAATAAACAAACAACAACAACAAAAAAAACCATACATATCACATGGGATTTTTGTGGCTTAAATAAAATAATGTCTGAAAAATGCCTAGAACTTTGCCTGGTATTGAGGAAGTGCTCTGTTTGTTAAATAAAATGGGGTTTTCCCTGACCTTGGTCTCAACCCCAGCCCTAGCCATCAGAGTAGGAGGCAGATACATCCACGAGTGTGAGCAGGAAGCCAGGCACGCAGGACCCCACACCCACACCCAGGCCCACACCCACACGCACGTCCAGGCCAACGCCCACAGCCATGCAGACCACAGAACAGCACTGCGCCGGTGAGCACCGGGACATCTGGAGGCTGCTGCCCCAGGCAGCGCTGGTCACCATCACCCCTTTCCAGGGTCTAGCCCTCACCTTTGCCAAATCAGAATTCCACCCTGCTGTGGCTTTCAGGACCAGTGCGGGACTAAGGAACGACTCACTGAGTCAGAACTCCCAGAGCTGATCCGATGAAGGTGCTGGCAGGTGAGTGGCGTGAGAATGGACCAGCTGCTCTGGACTGGTCAGCCACCAAGCTTGGGCCCTCCCTCGGGGTTCTGATGAAGACCCACGTAAGGAGTCAAGCTGAAGACCACCTTCCCCAGCAACAGGAGGCCAGCAGAGGGGCACAGAGCTGCAGTGGAGGAAGGAAGCCTGGGTTCCAACACGGGGATACAGCAACAAGATACTCGCTGCCTCTGGGCCTCAGCTTCCCCATTTCAACATTGGTGGTCATGGTAACAGAGGGTCTGGATGGTCCTAGAAGGTGCATTCAGTTTCACAGTTTGGACATACAGAGTCTCTCGACTCCGGTGCAGGCTCAGGGCAGCAACCCACATGAGGGGCCAGGGAGTAGAGCCTACTGATTTCTCCGGGAGTCACTGGGCAGAAGAAAACTGCTGTGGCCAGACCCAGAAAGTCCTGCTTTGCAAAGAACAGAAAAGTTTCCACATGGACACTGACAGGAGACACTGTTTTGAGGGAGAACAGAGCTGGTTGGGGAAGATAACTTTGTGTGAGACCTGGAGCCCCCACCATAGAGGAAGAAAAGCAATCTTCCCCTGCCAGCCACAAATCCCACCCCACGTGTGGTAGCCCTGCCGGCCACAGAACATCCCTGCCACAGAGGCTGCAGTTTTTTGTTTTTGTTTTTTGAGACAGAGTCTCACTATGTCGCCCTCAGTAGAGTGCTGTGGCATCACAGCTCACGGCAACCTCAAACTCTTTGCAACCTCAACCTCTTGGGCTTAAGCGATTCTCTTGCCTCAGCCTCCCAAGTAACTGGGGTTACAGGCCCCCGCCACAATGCCTGGCTATTTTTTGTCGCAGTTGTCATTGATGTTTAGCTGGCCCAGGCCAGATTTGAACCCACCAGCCCTGGTGTATGTGGCTGGCACCGTAACCACTGTGCTCCAAGCGCCGAGCCGAGACTGCAGTTTTTACAAACTGAGGCAAGATACCTTCAAAATAACTTTCACTTGAAAGTAAATGTGCATTTCTGGGTATAGACTCAAAAGAATGAAAAACTGAGGCTTGACAAATAGTGCATTTGTTCTTAGCAGCAACATTCACAAAGCCAGCAGGTGGAAACAGTGCAAGTGTCCATCAATGGATAAATGGCTAAACAAAATATAATATATGCATACCATGGAATATTAATCTTAAAAAAGAAAGGACAGGAGGCACTCGTAGCTCAATGGGTAGGACGCTGGCCACATACACCAAGGATGGCAGTTTCAAACCCGGCCTTGGCCAGCTAAAATAACAATGACAACTGCAACAACAACAACAACAAAAGAAATAGCTGGGCATTGTGGCGGGCACCTGTAGTCCTAGCTACTTGGGAGGCTGAGGCAAGAGAATTGCTTAAGCCCAAGAGTTTGAGGTTGCTGGCGGTTCCTGTGGCTCTAAGGTGTAGGGCACCAGCCCCACAAAAACAGCAAAAAAAAAAAAAAAAAAAAAAAGAGTTTGAGGTTGCTGTGAGCTGTGATGCCATAGCACTCTACCCAGGGCGACATAGTGAGACTCTGTCTCAAAAAGAAAAAAAGAAAGGACAACTCTGGAAGGCTGAGACAGGTGGATACTCCAGTTCAGGAGTTCGAGACCAGCCGGAATAGTGGCTCACACCTGTAATCCTAGCACTCTTGGAGGCCAAGGGGGATGGATAGCCCAAACTCATGAGTTCAAGACCAGCCTGAACAAAAGTGAGACCCCATCTCTACTAGAAATAGAAAAACTGAGGCAAGAGGATCTCTTGAGCCCAAATTGGAGGTTGCTATGAGCTATGATGCCATGGCACTCAACGCAGGGTGACAGCTTGAGACTCTGTCTCAAAAAAAGAAAAAAAAAAAGGAGTCCAAGACCAGCCTAAGCAAGAGCAAGACCCTGTCTCTAAAAAATAGCTGGTATAGGCCAGGTACAGTGGCTCACACCTGTAATCCTAGCAGTCTGAGAGGCTGAGGCAGGTGGATTGCTTAAGTTCAAGAGTTCAAGACCAACCTGAGCAAGAGCAAGACCCCCATCACTAAAAATAGCCAGGCGTTATGATAGGCACCTGTAGTCCGAGATACTCAGGAGGCTGAGCAAGAGAATCACTTGAGCCCAAGAGTTTAAGGTTGCTGTGAGCTGTGATATCATGGCACTCTACCAAGAGTGACAACGTGAGACTTCATCTTAAGAAAGAAAGAAAGAAGCTCGGCGCCTGTGGCTCAATGGGCTAAGGTGTCAGCCACGTACACCTGAGCTGGCTGGTTCGAATCCAGCCCGGGCCCGCCAAACAACAATGACGGCTACAACCAAAAAAATGGCCGGGCATTGTGGCGGGCGCCTGTATTCCCAGCTGCTTGGGAGGCGGAGGCAGGAGACTCGCTTGAGCCCAGGAACTGGAGGTTGCTATGAGCTGTGATGCCACAGCACTCTATCCAGGGTGACAGCTTGAGGCTCTGTCTCAAAAAAAAAGAGAGAAAGAAAGAAAGAAAGAACATTCAGATATATGCTACAACATGAATGAACCTTAAAAACATCATGCTAAGTATAATAAGCCAGACACAAAAGGACAATACTGCATGGTTCTACTAAATGAAGTTTATAGAATAAATGAACTTATAGAGACTGAAAGTAGAGTAGAGGTTACCAGGGACTGGAGTGAGGAGGCAATGGGAAACTATTACTTAATGGGCACAGAG
>CAUYRH010147574.1:0-29113 GCA_963574655.1 Perodicticus potto | reverse complement strand
GTCGATATTCTAACTTTAATTTATAATATTATAATATAATGATAAAGATGTAACATATTACTTCTTTTTCTATTGTCTATAAGATTTGGCATGATCTGTTTTTTGAAACTATCTTTTACTTTTATTTATATAATATTAGTTGTCTATTTTTTGAGACTTTGGTAAAAAAAATAAGAAGTTAACTGATGCCTTCATACTGAGCCTCAGAGTCAAAGCATTCTATAATAGACATTCTTATTTGACAATGTGAACGTTACTTTCTTGGTATTATTATTATTAATGTTGCTTAATATTTTGATGCAGTAATCGTCTGTTTTCTTTTCTGAATGTATTTATCTTCATTCATTCTTTACATGTTTTTTGTTTCTAGTGCTTATCTTAAACATTGTTATTGTTATCAAATTTTAAGCCTTTTAAATTCTGTGAAGGCAAAAAAGTGTAAACCTAATTAACACATGTATATGTAAAAAAAAATAACATAATGATTCTTAAAATAGCCAATTATTCCTAAGTTTTACATTTTTCTCATAGCCTTCTACTCTTTATTATCTTACTATTAAAATATCTTAATACTCTAAATTTGATATTTGAAAATGGCATTTAAAGTATACAATTCTTGCTAAATTGACCAAAGGGTGAATTTTGCTTGACAAAATAAGAAAATAAATGTCCACATAATTATTAACTATTTAAATCACATATACAATGGACTATTTTCATTTCATATATATTTTGCAAGCTATTACAGTAATCAGGTATTTTTGATGTTTTATATACTTTATGTAAATAAAATAACAGTGAAATTAATAATTACATTAAACATAAAATATCTTATTCAAAAAGTGATTTCCATATAATTCAGAAGAAAATAATACTTTCAGGGGGGAAAAAAAAAAGGAATACTCTTTGCACAATTTGAATATTTACTTTTCAGTCTAGATTTTTTACAAAACGTTCTTTATAACATAGTACAATATTATTATTTTACAGAATATTGTTGGAGAGACATCAAATACCATGAGGAGAATGTAGAACTTGGAAAACAGAGTTTTGATGCGTATGAGATAAAAAGCAAGATCACTGCTAGCTTACCTTCTGCTGGCCTGTGCTTTCTCTCTCTTCATAGCTCCAGGATGTATACTTTTAAGAAGTTTTATACACTTGTTGTTCTCAGTCCCCACTTCTATAAACTCTCCTATTCTTAGCACAGTAGACTCATGATCCTGGGTATTGTAAAATGTGATTGTTAAAATATTGATTTCCCAATTGGGCAAAACAAGTGGCACCACATAAATATTTTATGCTCTCTGGTGTCCTCTATTATTAACTCCTCATTGTAAACAAACGCCTAAGGGATAACCACCCTCACCATTCTGTTCACTTTGGTTAGCGGAATGAATGATGTAGTGCTATAGCCCTGTCTAGGTTCAAGAAGACTAATTTAGTGATTATTTAAAACAATTTATTTCATTTATACTATAAAGCAATTATTCATTTTGTATACAATAACAATCATAATTATAAAATAAAATTTTTGACTAAATTTAACCTGAAGAATACCTTGTTTTTAAATAAATCTTAGTGTGAAGAGGCAAAAAATTGATGTTATGTAGTATAGCAGAAATCTGTAATAGCTTATGGGATTTAATTTAAACATGATTATGTGTAAATTTCATGAGGCATGAGATATATTCCAGAACAGAAACTTGACTTTCTGCCTCCCTTCTAATCCAACAGTTTTCAAACTTTTTGGTCGCCACAAATCTTTACACTCTTAAAACTTATCTAAGATACACTAGACTTTTATTTATACGGGTTATGTCTATTAATTTCTACCATATTGATTTTTTAAATATCAATTTATATGTTAATTTAAAAATAACATTAATACATTTTTAGCACCTATGAATAATTATCATAGCATAAACAAAATTTTATTTGAAAATACACATTTTCTTAAAGTTTTTAATGATATGGCTGGCACTATTTTATAGTTTTTGCAAATATGTATAAAATCAGATAGAACCTCATATCCGTTTCCTTATTCAGTATGTTTTTTAGATGAATTATTTGGATAAAATGTGACCAACTATTCTTAAGTAATTTAGAAGTTAGAAATTACTTTTTTAGGTAACTGTGAATATTCTTTGATTTTTATCAAAATTTAACAAGTAACAATTTATTTTCTTTCTTTCTTTTTATTTATTTATTTATTTATTTATTTATTTATTTATTTATTTATTTATTTATTTTGGAGAGACAAGAGTCTCACTTTATTGCCCTTGGTAGAGTGCTGTGGCATCACACTGCTCATAGCAACCTCCAACTCCTGGGCTACTTCTCTTGCCTCAGCTTCAGGAGTACCTGGGACTACAGGCGCCCACCACAACGCCTGGCTATTTTTATGTTGCAGTTCGGAGGGGCCAAATTTGAACACGCTATCCTCAGTATATGGGGCTGGCGCCCTACCCACTGGAGCCACTGGTGCCATCCAAACAAATAGCAGTTTCTTAAAGGTTGCTTGTAACATGGAATCTGGAATCCTAGCATGAAGCTCTGATATACCTTTGCATTGCAATCTGTTGGCTTGTTTCACACATTAAGTGAATAATTTGCCTATGCATAGTTTATTAATATCATGCACTATTTTGAAAATATTGGATCACTGAGGTAATAAATAACCCAAATATTGAATGATATAAAATATGAAAAATTCACACCTAATGGGTATATATAACGCACACATTCTGGAGTACACTTAGAACTTTGACCTGACATGTACTAACTATGTAACCATAATGAGTACACCAATGTAATATTTTAAAATTAAAAACAACAACAACATACAGTTCATTATCCATCTCATCAAAAATGGTTTTCAATTTTTTTAAATTGCATTTTTTACATACAAATTTAATTAGCGATTCAAAACAGCTCACTAATGTTCCCCTTTACAGCAATCATCATAGTATGTCCTCAGTATAAGTGCTTTGTGCATGCTCCCCATTTCATTACACAGAAATTTAAAAATGCATATATATCAGTGGTGGAAATTTGAAAAAACAATAATTTTAATTCCTTCATTTTGACCTTAGCAGGGTGATTACTGTCTCTTGGAGATGCCCTATTTGCTATACATCTTGCCTGTGTTCTAGGACCCTGGATATCTCCATCGCTGGCAATACCAAGGAAGTTTTCCTCAATATTTCCCTTGCATAGATATCCCATGCTCTTTGTTCACTCTTCTTCTCCCTCAAGAATACCTACAATTTGTATATTATTTTGCTTCCCATAGTCCTATATTCTTTGTGTGATTTCTCAGTCTTTTTTACTCTTTATCTGCCGCTTTGAATGACCATGTTCATTCAAGAGCCGTATTTTCAAGCTCTGAGATTCTTTCTTTTTCTTGGTTTAGTCTGTCATTGAAACTTTCTGTTATGTTTTGAATTTTTCTAAATGGCTCTTTCATTTACTCAGGTTTTATTATAGCCTTTCTTATGCTATCCAGCCCTTTAGTGATGTTTTCATTGATCTCCTAAAATATTTTTTTGGCTTCTTTTTCTTGGTTTTCAACTTTCTCTACAATTCTTTTCATCCTATTTGCCATCCATATTCTGAATTATTCCAGTTGCTGGAGTCCACTACTCTAGGGGCACTGTGATCCCTTGGGAGTGTCACATCATAATGGTTTTTCATATTGCCAGGGTTCATTTGTTGTTTTCTTCTCACCTGAATCCTCTTCTTCCAGCTCAGAGCTGGTAAGTTTACAGGTCACCTATTCTCCTTTACCGGGAGCTCTCCTGCTTAATTAGAAGAAGAAGTTCCACTGGCTGCTTTTTTCCTATTCTGAAATGTTGACCCACCAGGGAAAGGGCAAGTACATCAAGAGCCTGTAGTGCTGACGTTCATTTTGTTCCATTCACCTCTCATTGCCACAGTTCAAACCTGTGCTCAATGATCCTTGTGTGGGGTAGTGGGTTGTCTCCCAGATCACTGCAGAAAGCTCCAGTTGGGGGCTGAGTGAGAGACCCTCTTCACAGAGGCTGGTGTTGTTGGGGAGTGCCTTCCCTGGGGTCTCCCCACAGCGGTGATAGTAGCAGCTGGGTAAGGCTATCTAGGCATTGGTCATGGGTGCCTGGGTAGTAGATGTTTGCTTAAACTAGGTCCAGGTGTAACAGCTTGAGGCTGGAAGGGCCCATCCTTTAAGGCACAGTTATGAACTATCAATAGAATTAAACTACAATCTTATATTTTATTTTAGTGGAAAATACATTAACTACACATACAATTTGGTGTCACAGCTATGATTCATGCAAATGTAACTGTAGTTTTAAATATTATGAATTTTGTATCATCAGTGCAAATGCCAACATTGAACATGGAAAATTACATTTAGTCTTAGTAGGAAAAGAGTTTTGAGACCTGCAGACCTACAGTCCACTGAGCATGTATTAAGAAGGGCTGCTGTAATCGAATATGTTAGTTTGACTGTCAAGTAACATATTTCTTGTTAATTACAAAAGTATTTAATTTTTGTATACTTGTTTGATTAAAAATATTTTAAGAATACTAAGAGTAAATGCTAATTGTAGATGTTCATTTTTATATCTTCAAGAATCATCAGTTGTAATTACCTCAAAAATCAATGAACAATCATAATATCTAAATATAATTTTCAATATAATTTAAAAATATTTTGTTCATTAATTTTGTTTATTTATGTATTCATGTATTTATTTAATTATTCATTTATTTTTTGAGACAGAGTCTCACTATGTCACCCTCGGTAGAGTGCTGTGGCATCACAGCTCACAGCAATCTCAAACTCTTGGGCATAAGTGATTCTCTTGCCTCAGCCTCCCAAGTATCTGGGACTACAGGTGCCCACCACAACACCTCGCTATTTTTTTGTTGCAGTTGTCATTGTTGTTTAGCAGACCCGGGTAGGTTTCGAACCCTCCTGCCTCAGTGTATGTGGCTGGCTCCCTAACCACTGAGCAAAACTGGAATTATCAAGTAGACAATTTTAAATACATATGCTTCAGTTTAACTCTGACTGTTCTTAGTAAATATAAGTAAAGCTTACTTAAGCAAACAGTACAATGTGAAAAATAAAATCCAGCAAAGATAAATTGTTTTGTAATACTCATTATTATATGTGCTGCTATTGCTTATAAAATACTGTGAATTTAGCGTTACTAAACTATTTGGTACAGAGCAGAGAAGGCAGGTCCTCCTTTCAGCTGAGGCTGTGCTGGCCACAGGCAGGGGTGCCACCCGCACTGTATCATATTCATAGTTGATGAAAATTTATATATAACTCCCTCCCTGTGGCTCACACCTGTAATCCCAACTCTCTGGGATGCCAAGGCGGGTGGATTGCCTAAGTTCAGGAGTTCTAGACAAGCGTGAGCAACAGTGAGTTCCTGTCTCTAAAAATAGCCAGACATTGTGGCAGGCACTTGTAGTCACAGCTATTTGGGAAGCTGAGGCAGAGAATCGCTTGAGTCCAAGAATTTAAATTTTCTATGAGCTACGACTTCACAGCACTCTACCAAGGGTGACAAGTGAGACTCTGACTCAAAAAAAAAAATATATATATATATATATTTTTTTTTTTTTACATTTTATATACACACACACATACAATTTTTTTTTTTTTGTAGTTTTTGGCCGGGGCTGGGTTTGAACCCACCACCTCCAGCATATGGGGCCAGCGCCCTACTCCTTGAGCCACAGGCGCAGGCCTACATATAATATTGAAAAAAATAAAGAAAAATAAAGTAGGTTAACCTTTTGGTAAACACGAAATAGCATTTATATCAGGTCAAAATTTCTTAGGAAATTTTTAAAAACTACATTGGTTAAAACTCAGAAAAACTAATATAGTAAGATAAATTTCCTGATATTTAATGCTGTTACCTCAAGTTAGTATCTTAAAGTATCAACACTATTTGTTAACATAAATGAAATACATATTACTCAATATTACGATTACTCAATTATTGAGAATGACTCAAGTAAAAGAACTTGATGGGGAACTTCAGTTTCCAGTCATGATGTACCCAGACCTAAACATAACCATACATTGTAAAGCTTATTTCTGGTATATTAAAAAAAAATAAAACTAGGCATAATTGATATAAAAAGTTTTTCTGGTGGGGTCTTTGTGTGTGCCACACCTTTTGGAAGTAAGGCACAATTGTAAGAGGGACTTTACCTAAGAAATGCAATCAATGTAACCTGGTTTTTTGTACCCTCAATGAATCCCCAACAATAAATTAAGAAAAAAAAATAAAGAAGAAGAAAAAAAGTTGTTCTGACATTACCCAAAGGAAGCTCTACACTCTGGTTCCTGAGGGAAAGAAAACAAGCAAGTTGATTTCTACCACTGTCCCAAGTTTCTTCCAGGAAACACATTCTAAATGCTCATCAAGGAAAATAATTCTCACCAGAACTTATTAGTCATTACTGACTTAAAGACAAAATGGTAACACTTTACTATAAAAGCTGCAGAAAAGAGCTCCAGAGAAGAAGCTATGCAGGAAAAAAAGGTTTCAAATATATGATGGTTTAAACTTTGATATTTGGCAGGTATTTTTGAGAAAATGCATAAGTGAGGCTCAAGAAAGAAAAATATCATTATGTGTTACAAATAATAAAATTTGAGCTTTTGATCAAAATATAGAATTTTTGAAATTTCATGTCTTTGTGAGCTTGGCAATTTTCAATAAACCATATACTTCTTATGCCCACTTGATTTGCAAGGAAATTGCCTGGGAAAACCAAATCCACACAGGTAAATAACAATAATAATGATGATGATAATAATAATGATAACAAAATTCTTCATACCACATATAAAAATTAAATAAAAATGAGTCATAGAACATATATAAAACCTAAAACTAGAAAACATCTAGAAAAGAATGAGGAGTAGAGCTGCATCATCTCTGGTTAGACGAAGATTTCTTAGACTCATCATAAAAATGATACTTTATTAGAGAAAAAATGAATAACTTGAGATTTATTAGCATAAATTTTTTTCAAAAAACACCATTAAGAGAAATGACAAGTCAAGACTCTTAGAAAATATCTGCAAAACATATACAGAAAGTGCCATAAAAATGTATGTACATTTTAAGAAAGGAAAACACCGTATTAAATTTGTAATACTCAACATATGCCAATAACAAAAGATGAATGCAGGCACACTGGACACCTATTGAAATTGCAGAAAGCAAACGTAAGTTGAGTATTAAAAATTGAGTGCAGTTTTTTCCTTTCTTAAAATGTGTGTACATTTTCTTGAAACCCTTTGTATATAACAGAAGCCCTATATCCAGAATACAGAAAAGGTCTCTTTCTAATCCATAATAAGCCAACACCTCAACTAAAATAGCCAATAATTTGAATGAGCATTTTACTAAATTAAATGTATGAATGATTTAGATGCATGTTAAGAGATGTTCAAGTTCATTAGTCATTAGACAGATGCACATTAAATGCACAGTAAAATACCACTTCCCACGTGTTCCAGTGGCTGTAGTTAAAGCAGACAGACAATATGAAGTGTTGGTAAAGTTGTGCTCGAGGTAGAGCTTTCGTGCATTGCTCATTGGAACACAAAATGCTGTAGTCACTTTGCAAAACAGTCTGTCAGTTTCTTGAAAATGTTAACATAAACTTACTGTCTGATACAATAATTACATTCATAGAAATCCACCAAAATAAATGAAAGCACAATTTGATGCAATTTCATGTATGTGAACATTCATAGTAACATTATTCATAGTAGCCAAACCCAAATAAATCTAGAAGTCTATTGACTAATAAATTGTAAAATATGCACATGTTGATATAATGAAATAGTAGTCAGATATAAAAGTGAAAAATCTCTTGATACATGTACCAGGTATAAACCTAAAAACATTATGAAGGGAAAGAAGGCACATATTGTATGTATGATTCTATAAATATGAAATGTCCAAGAAAAGTAGTTACAGAGGCCGGAAGCCATCAGATGCTGTCAGAATGAGAGTAGATTTTAATTGCAAAGGGACAGATTGGAAATTTTTAGAGTGATGTAAATAATCTAAAACTGGATTATTGTGATAGTTGCACACATCTCTAAATTTAGTAAATTTCATTCACATTTGTGATTAAATTTACAAAGTTCACCAGTTCTATTGGGGTGAGTATCTACTGATTTTAAAAAATAAAAATAAGGGAATGTAAGAGTGAGTTGTAGTTCGGCCAACGTTGTAATGTGTAAGGGTTTATTCCATACTTGCACCTGATAAAAAGTTTATTGGTTTAACTACTTAAAATTCTATTTATGCTATATAACTTTTTCAAAAGTAATCAATAAAGACGCATTTTAGTAGAATCTCTTTTCTCCACCTTTAAATTTCCAAAATTAATCATCTATTTATGTGGCAATCTTTATTTTCAATCGAATTAAAATGGCCTTATTTTTATCTTTTGGGGAACTTTATATTTCCATATTAAGAATGTATATTCCTCCTTCATTTCATTTCCTTATGCCATCTATTTTAATTGCATTTATTAATATAGTTTTCTCTTTATAAAAATAATATAAATTGAAAAATAATAAAAGTGTAAAAGGGGTAATAGATTCCCCATTAATCTAATCACTTTGCCTTGTTTCATGAAATATAAACAGCTTTGATGCCGACAGTTTCAAAGCTTTGCCAGAAGCTTTAAAGAATTTCACACATCTATGTTATGGCTCCAACTTGCTGGTAGAGATTATAAAAGCCAATGGATTGCAAAGTGTATCCAGTTTTCAGATACATGAGTAGTTTTGATTTGCATTTCCCTGATGATTAAGGATGGTGAGCATTTTTTCATGTATCTGTAGGCCATGTGCCTGTCTTCTTTAGGGAAGTTTCTCTTCAAGTCCTTTGCCCACCCCGAGATGGGATCACTAGCTCTTTTTTTGCTAATATGTTGGAGTTCTCTATGTATTCTGGTTATCAAACCTTTGTCAGAGGCATAACTTGCAAATATTTTCTCCCATTCTGAGGGCTGTCTGCTTGCTGTACTTACTATGTTCTTAGCTGTACAGAAGCTTTTTAGTTTGATCAGGTCCCAGTAGTTTATTTTTGATACTGCTTCAATTGCCTGGGGAGTCCTCCTCATAAAATATTCACCCAAGCCTATTCCTTCAAGAGTTTTCCCTACACTTTCTTCTAATATTTTGATAGTTTCATGTCTTAAGTTTAAATCTTTAATCCAGTGAGAGTCTACCTTAGTTAATGGTGAGAGGTGTGGGTTTAGTTTTAGTCTTCTACAGGTCGCCAGCAGTTCACCCAGCACCATTTGTTAAATATGGAATCTTTTCCCCACTGGAGAGACTCCACACTCTTTATTGATAGACTCTCAATTTAAGCTTCTTTAGAAAAAATACACTACAAAATATTTTATCATGTGTTTTATCCTGTGTTTTTCTTTGTTGATCCAAATATGTTGCAATTCCCCTTAAAGAAATTATAAATAGATTTGAGCATTCAAACTTTCTGATTACCAAGTACTATACATTATTTATTTTAAGTTTATAAATCTTAATAATGTAAAATAATGTTTACATGAGCTGGATCTTTATAGAGTGAATAATCATCTAGTTAATAAAAGTGAAAGGGAAAGGCAAGGTCAAATAAGGGATAATATACGCAAACGTATAATGATTCAACAATAAATACAGTACAATATAAATAAAAATTAAATGCATGTGTAAGCATATTTGTGAATAGATGAGATTTAGTGGGAAGCATTAGCTGCGCCTACCATGTTTATTCATTAATTACTTGCTGTTCCTGACACAGATAGATAGATGGATAATCATAAGTGATCCTAGAATAGCTGTCAGTAATACTTATCAACAACTACTAGCACATCGTCAGAAAGAATTTCCTTAAATGACCTCATTTGTGGCACAAGGTCTTAATCAGCCTCATTCCCATATAGCCCCAGTCTTCCTGACCCAAAACAATCTATGATGGCTTAACCATATCCATCATCCACCCTGCTCATATCTAGCTAAATGCCTGACAATAAGTTAATAAAAAAAGAACTGGATATTGATATAACTCACTAAATATCATTTAGTTTTGTTGTACTTAAGCATATAAAATAAATCGGATATATTGCATTACATCTATTCTAAGAACCAGTTTTTTCCAAATTTTAGTATTTCTGAAAGGAAGTTATAATCTAAAGCATCCTACATAGTTCGCAGTGTTGATTCTCCCCACTCAAACCCCCAGTTTTTAAGTGGTGCATCACATATGGGGAGCAGCATTGAGAGGAGTCAGTGAAGAAACCAGTGTAGAAGTGGGAAGAACCATAAAAGGGGTTACTGGAATAATCCCAGGGAGAGATGATTATAATTTGGAGCAGATGGTGATACATTTTCACTTTCTATTTATATTTTGAAAGTACCATTTCCAAATACGATCAATCCTCATTATTCTCAAATTCCGTGTTTACCAATTTATTTACTCACTGAAATTTATTTGTAACCCCAACAGTAATACTCATGGTGTTTTCACGGCCATTCATGGAAAAGTGCAGAGCCAGGAATAATTAGATTCAACCAACATGTACATTCCCAGTTAAGGGCAAATAAGTCCAGTTCTCCTGTTTCTATGTTTCAGTTGTTCATATTGTAAACAACTCTTTTTATGGTCCATATACTACCACGGTTTTTGCATTTTTATGCTTTGTGATTGTGATTTTGCAATTTAAAACAGTCTCCGGGTATGGTGCTAAAGTGTTGTTAATGCTCCCAAGTACATTATAGAAAAAATGTCTATGTTAGATAAACTTTGTTCAAGCATGAGTTATAGTACAGTTTGCTGTGAGCTCAAAGTTAATGAATCAACAATGTATGCGGTCAGATAATTAAGTTTGAAAACACATGCTAAAAAAGGTGCTACATACCTCATTGTCAAATATGGCTATGATCACCCTAAAAAATACTCCTCCTAGGAAGCTGTGCACTAACTTCAACACTTACTCCACCATTTAAAGTGATTTTGGAACTTTTTTTTCTAGGAATCACCATCATAGCTGTGTTCATATGGCACCAAAACACGCAACAATGATGAATGCATGCAGAAAGAAAAATGCCACATGTCCACATGAACACATTGTGAGACACTGATATACCAAGGTTATGAAACATTACTGAGTTGTTTGTACAGTGCTGCCTGTACACCAATATAGGGAGGAAGTTCACCAATATAATTTTCTGACTTTGTATGACAACAGCTCTGATGGTCATTTCAGAGAAAGAGTTCCAAATTGCTTTGAAGGGTGGACTAGGCACTGGCATCAGTGCATAGTTTCCCAAGGGGTGTATTTCAAAATTGACCTTACTGATATCCAGCAATGACATATGTAGCACTTTTTCTAGGATGAGGGCATAAATGTAATTGTCAGAACTTGTATATCAAAGAAGGCTTCTTTAAATAGCAACATACATAAAACAATGTTATATATTGATAAATATATAACAAATATATATATATATAAATATATAAGAAAAATGTTGTGACCAGAGACATATAGAAACATAACGCTATAATCCCCTACAAGCAATGGTTTAATTTTTGGTAATTCAGTATTTTTGATATTTTTCTAGAATGCATTACTCTCAAAAACAAGAGTTGACTATGTTCTTCCTTATTAAATGGTATGAGAATAAGAAAATGGAAATAATTACTTAAATGTTTTTGGATTAATGAAATTAAAAGGAAAAGAATTACTCCAATGTTTTTGGACTGGTGAAATGATGATGTTGTCATCCATGGTTATTGAAAATTATGCAGATTAAACTATTCTCTGGATAAAAAGGAGGAGTTTAGTTTTGGTCCTATTGATTTAGAAATATCTACCCCATGACCAACAGGCATTCGAGATAAAGATTACATGGCTGAAGTTATAAACTGCAGTTTCATCATCATATAAAATTTATTTCAACCATTGAATCATGGTAAAATAACCAAAGAGTGTTTACAATTTGATGAGAGTCACAGATTGTTTTGGTAACTTATAACTTATGTTTTGTGACATTAGTCAGAATGAAGAAGAGAAATAATAAAAAGATAGCTAGATGGTAAGATCAAGTAGAAAGAACGAAAACAGAGAAGTTAACATGCTGAAAATTAAGTTAAAAAACATTTGGGTGTGGGGAGGTGCCTGTGGCTCAGTGGGTAGTGTGCCAACCCCATATACCAAGGATGGCGGTTTTGATCCTGGCCCCAGCCAAACTGTGACAAAAAATCTGGTCCTTGTGGCAGGTGCCTGTAGTCCCAGCTGCTCAGGAGGCTGAGGCAGGAGAATCTTCTAAGCCCAGGAATTGGAGGTTGCTGTGAGCTGTGATGACAAAGCACTGTACTGAGGGTGATAAGGTAAGACTCTGCCTCTAAAACAAAAACAAGTGCAGGGGTGTGTGTGTTTGTATGTGTCTATCAATAACAAAGATATAAGCCATTTTTATAAATTAAATGAAGAAAAATGATGACCTACAATTAATTATGTGATTTAGCCACTTTAAGGCCATTGCTGATCTAGCATACCCTGATTGAAATGTATTCAAGAGAGAAAAGAAGAAGAGAAATTAGAGACAATTCTTGAAAATTTTACCATGAAAAAAATGAAGGAAAGAACATAGCTAGAGAGTAAAAGGGATCAAAGAACCTTTTGGTAACACAACATATTTGCACACTGATGAAAGACATTCAGTGGTTTTACAGAAAACAAAAAGCCAACTGTAAAGGAAATAAAGAGGTTTTCTGAAGGTTTTTAAATAAATAAGGATGGGATTTAGTGTTGCTGTCCACTAACCTACTTGGTTAGTCAATGATGCAGAGGAAGCACCACAGACGAAATGATTGATTTGAAAAGGGGAGACTGAGGCTCACTCTGGCACTCAGCAAAAACCCATCTTTACTAAGATTCTTATGTACCCCAAATCATCAGACAACAATATCCAAGAATAAAGAACACAAAAGGTAAAAAAAACTGTCATAACAATTCCTTGTTAGCATTAATGCCCCAAAGCACATACACACCTTTCTAAACTAAGAATGTCATGCTTGGAGATAAACAGCAAAGGAGATAAACAACAAAGGCACTGGGTTGTCTGTTCAGTTTTCCTACTTCCCTATATGATTAACTGAAAATTATGGTATAAATTGAAGTAGGGAACAAAGTGCAATCGCCCACTGCTGGGGGTGGTTAATCCCCAGCTGCAACTTGGTGGCGCCCTCTGGTACATTCTTTCCTTTAGGGCATAACTGCCTGCGTTTTTCAGCAAGGCTGCTTCTGCTAGCTGGGGGCGAATAGCCCCCCAAAATTCACATCTAGTCTAAGTACTGGAAATTTTCCTTCTGAGGGCCTCGTACCTCAAGGAGCACAAATGAGACTGATTCACCTTACAAGGGTGCAGGGGACTATGCCCCTTCATTTAGTGTATATGCAGGTGGACTGAATTTAGATAGAAGCATCATAATTATCAGTGATAACATGCAAAAATATGGTTAGTGATCATAATGAGGGTCATGGATATATATTTACAATTATTAATATAGAATTTAATTTTCTTTTTGAGACAGAGTCTCACTTTGCTGCCCTTGGGGGAGTGTCGTGCATCAGAGCTCACAGCAACCTCAAACTCTGGGCTCAAGTGACTCTCTTGCCTCAGCCTCCCAAGTAGCTGAGGCTATAAGCAACGACCATAATGCCTGGCTATTTTTTAACATGGTATCTCACTCTTTCTCAGATCTTGTATCAAACTCCTGAGCTCAAGCAATCCATCCACCATGGCCTCCCAGAATGTTCAGATTACAGGCGAAAGCCACCATACCTGGCCTGAATTTAAATTTAAATGTTTGAATTTATGCATCCCTCCACCAATATTCAATGATATACATGCAGATTTGGAGTGTAGAGTCTTGGATCTAACTAGGGTTGTGATTTTGCCAAGATACAGTAATGATTTTGATACAGGACAAGTGGCATCCCAGCCAGCTCATGGAGCTGGGGATTCAGACCTGCTGCCTATGCCTTGGTGATGTTGGTGCAGTGGCAGCAAGCAGCAGAACCAGAGGGCTGGAAGGTGGGCAGGGGGACCCCATTTCCTAGGCTTGGGAATAAAAGGGATTGTAGCCATTCATTTGTGACCCAGTCACGACCCAGACATGCCCCACACACGTTGTAACTGACACAACCCAGACAAGTCCTAGACACAATGTCCCAGACATGCTAAATGTAACTACCAAGGGCCTCATGGACAATATATAACCCTAGACAAAGAGCCTATGGACAGACAGTTAGACAGACAGACAGACAGACAGAGAGCCTTTCTCTCCTGGCTTGGGTTTTCTCTCTCTTTTCTATAAATAAATCCTGTCTTACCACTGATCTATGGTCCGCGGATTCATTCTTCGAATCGCCAAGACCAAGAACCTACTGAAGAGTGAAATTCTGGTATCAATTTTAACAAAAGATAGAGAATGGGTGTGCAAAGGTATAATTATGACATAACCAAGCATCATACCCTTACGTACATTGAAAAATGACTATATAAACCTTATAATTTGTTGGGAGTGTGAGCGCAAGGCAGGAGAAGATATAGGAAAAAACAGATAATGAATTAGAGGAAATGGGACAGGAAATTTAAGTTTTCTGCAACTCTCTGAGGATACACAGCCAGTTGAGTGATCACTACAACTCAGAAAAGTATTTACAGTAAGAAAGCAGAATTGAACTCCTGTCTCTTGATTCTTAGTGGTTAATTCTGCCCCAGGAAGTAAGTACACAATCCTGTAATTTTGAGTCCTGTTACCTGGCCTTTCTGGTGGCCACTGGGGAAAACTGTTCCCCCAAAGCCCAGAGCTTTGTGCGAGGCTGGAAGTGCAGGAAGGAACCTTGTCATCTCTGCCTGGATTTGTGAGGGTTGCACGAGGTTCTGGATCTACTTAACTGTGTGATGCTTTGTGCAACACAGTCCATGCTGAACCGGTACCTTAATAGCAAAAGAGGTGATGATCGAAATAAATCCCTGCAAATTCTATAGCTTTTGTTTCATTTAAGTATTTAAACAGAATATATTATATTTAATCAAGTCAAATGATTAGGAAATAGAAAAATGTGAATATGTCGTTACCAGTAGATAACTTAAAATTGTCAAGCAAAATCCCAACCTTGGATGGGACACACATTAATTTAAATAAAGTATTCTCAATAAGTTAAGAATTCCGTGGAACTGAAATGAATTCAGAATTAGCCTTGGTTTAGATATCATTTATAATTGTCCAGGGGATTACCCTCGCCCTGCTTTTACTTTACTTTGTCTTCTGTCTTAACACTAGATGTTCTTGGCTATCCTGTACATATAAAATTTAAAACAAACAATTCAGTAAAACAAATCAAAGTCCCAAAATAAAAAATCTACAAAAGAAAAAGTAGAAATAGAAACAAGAACTATTCAGAAATTAAATACTTCTTGCATTTAAAGGAATGCAAATCCAAACAGATAGCATTTTGCCTGTATCCAAAAATTTGCAAATACAAACCTTATAATAACTGTTTTAATTTATATAAAGTCTGCTAAAAATTCACCCAAATTTTTCAATGGAAGTTTCATAATATACAATACAAAACTAAAGTTGTTTTTAAGAAAAAATTGACCTCATATCCAACATAGTTTACAAGAGATTATTTCTTGCATTTTTCATTTAAAAAATAAGATAGCAAAATCCCAGGATGTCCAATAATATCATGTTGTGTTATCAAAAAACAGGAGTTAAAGAATATACCAAAGGCACATTTAATTGATATTGTGAAGGCAATTCAAATGCGATACTTGAGTAAGCAGTTGGAACTCAAATACAATTAAGTGGGGAAATGTGTCAACATTTCTATCAGATTTTTGAGAGAAAAAGTAAGAGAGGAAAAGGTAACAAGAGGACAGGTTGATTAGGGATTAAAGATATATGTATAACCACTGAGAAATCCATGAACAGGAACAAAAGTAGGCATAAGGAAGGAATTAGCCAGATGAATAGCAAAATTGCAGGAGCTGTTCTCTCTGTCTTGTTAGGCCGCCGACAATGACCCCGGAGCAGGCATCTTCAGAGAGAGCGTGAAGTCACTGATGAGACCTAATTTGTTTGAGAAAATTGCAAACTTTCCTGCCAAGATGTGCTCAGGCACAGTTTCTTTTGTTCTGAATGCTTTGAGATTTAATATATATGCTCCGTGGGGAAAGAAGAGATGAAAAGATATTTAACCATCATTCAGTTCAATTTGAAATAAGTGATTTTTTATGATTTCAAGTAAACAATAATGATATTAACTTTTAATAGAGAATATTTTGAACATTACAGTTTTTATTCAAAGTGATGATTTCCTCTATCAAACAATTAACAACAAATTCTAATACAAAAAATATTCCCTTGAGAAGAAACTAATGGAAAATGCTAGATTAGGTCAACACAATATAGTATTTTTAAAGAATTAGGAATATACGAGTGTCCTATCAGTGAATAATATCATGATTCTAACCCTAATATAATAGTTTATGGCATTAAATATGCCAGTGTTAATGCCATAAACAATGTAAAAATTCCACATTAATATTAATCTTCTATTTTAATTTGCAGTAGACCAAGTGAAGGATATATGAGTATGGTTATCACCTTACTTAATAAGCATAGGCATTCAAAACTAAGTAACAATAAAATGTATTGATTTATTTCCCGATATTGATTTGCTAGATATTTTTATGTCCTTCAGATTGATTTACATGTAAATATTCATTAAATAGCTGATGAAAATGTTTATGTATTTGGAAGGCTATAAATATATAAGTTTGCAAACTCTGATATTTGATATTATGTGATAATTGAATGAAGCGCATATTTGTTGGTTATTTTGAAAGATTCCATATGACATTGGCTGCGCCTGTGATAAGATTGTATTTTATCATTTATGTTGCAAAATATACTCTACAGCTTAAGATAGGGAGTACTCTCCCAATCCTTCAGGCTGTGATGTGTGTTTGACTGTGAAAGAATGGACCTTTCCTTTTCCTTCTTTTCCTAAAACATTGTTTAAGTCATCAACATTAACTATAAAAATTGGCTGTGAGAGGCTTTTCCAATTTTATGGATGCTCTGAGATTTTGTGTGACTTTCCACAAGGAGAGGAAGGAGTGACACCTTTAATATTACGTAGTGAGTTTTCCAATATCTTGAAAAAAGGAAGAATGGTGTATTGAATTTGCTTAAAGAAAGTGAGAGAATTAATAGTCATTCTAATCTTGATTTTTTGCATTGGCATACCTGCCCATTTTTGGCCAAGTTTTGTTCATAGTAAATTATCCCCTACACATTTTGTCAAGTGAAATGTTTCCACTTTGTTTTCTTGTGTCACTATTTTATTATTTTGTTTTTAAATCCTGGTATCCTGGGTAAAGGAAGGCTTTGTACCAACTCTCTCCATATCAAACTTTCTGCTCCCCCCCACCTCTATCGTGCAACAACTTGCTATTTTCAAACACTAGGAATTTTCCTTCATTTTCTTTTTTTTTAATGCAGTAGTTGTTTGTTTTTTTAATTTCAGAATGTTACAGGCACACAAACATTTTGGTTACATGAACTGCTATTTCACAGTTTGAGTCAAACTTATAATTATATCCATCACCCAGACAATGTGCATTGCACCTGTTAGGTGTACATTTACCTTTCCCCTCCTCCCCCTCACCCCTGCTTGGTTTCTGCTGAGTTTTACTTACATATGAACCCTTCGGTGCTGAACTTTGGGCCCCACTTTAGTAGTGGGTATATGTGGTACTTATTTTTCCATTATGATACTTCACTTACATGAATTGTCTCCAGTTCCATCAAGCTGTTATAAAAAGTGTTAGTTCACCATTCTTTCTTTTCTGTGCATAGTACTCCATGGTATACACATAACACATTTTATTAATCCATTCATGTATTGTTGGGCACTTGGGTTGATTCTACATCTTCGTGATTGTGAATTGTGATGCAATAAACATTGAAATGCAAGTTTCTTTTTTATAAAATGATTTTTTTTTGTTTGTTTTTGGCCTTTGGGTAAATTCTCAGTAGTGGGATTGCAGAATCAAATGGTAGGTCTACTTTTAGCTTTTTCCAAAGAATTTGTACTAGTTTACCATCCTGCCAACAGCATATGAAAGTTCCCTTCTCTGCACATCCACACCAGCATCTATCGTTTTAGGACTTTTTGATAAATGCCATTCACATTGGAGTTCAGTGATATTTCATTGTTGTTTTGATTTGTATTTCCTGATGATTAGAGATGCTGAGAATTGTTTCATATGCCATTGTCTATATTCTTTTGAAAAGCTTCTGTTTGTGTTTTTTGCTTACTTTTGGGGGGGGGTATTGTTTGATTTCATTTTTATTGACTTGTTTGAGTTCTTTATAGATTCTGGTTCATTTCCTAAAACATGCAATGTGGTGCCAGGTTTGCAAAAATTGTATTAGAATCTCACACAACACCTGAATAGCACCAAAACCTGAAAAACTTTTTTTTAGCTGAGGGTGACGATGTGTACCTATAGTCCCAGCAACTCAGGAAACTGAGATGGGAGCGCCACTGGAGCTAGGGACTTCAGGCTGCTGTGCTCTACGACGGCACCACCCTCCCCAGTCTGGATGACAAAGTGTGACTACTAACTCTAACAAAACAAAATAGAAAAATCTTTCACTGTCTAACATAAAGAGAGATGTATAAGGTGTAAAGATAGGTATCTTCATACTCATGTTGTACGCGTTTCATACTTTTGATTTTTCTCTTCCTTCTCTTACGGCATTGCCTCATTTAGCCTAACTAGACAGAGGAATAAGATATGCTAAATTGACATGGAAGAGTTGTATGGTTGTGATAACTCAGATTTTCAGCTAGTTCCAAAATAATTGCATTTGCAGTTGAAAAAGAAATTATACATAGGACAAAATATTAAACATTCAGTAATAACTTTTCATTTGCTACATCAATTGGAAAAGGACCTTTTGTGAAGCAGAGACACTGCCAATGACTAAGTAAATAAGTAAATATAATTACAATGTTAAAACCACACTCAGTGGTCTATTTTTTAATTCTTAGTTATAATTATTTAGGTTTTGTTAAATTGTAAAAGTGAAGGTAAGATTTTAAAGATGCATTTAAAAAATATTCATGGGGATTTGGATAATTAAGGATAGTGAAACAGTGGGAGATAGAAATTTCCAGATATAGTTTCTATTAAACAACTTACTTTAATCCTCAGCAAGTCTTTTTGACTACACATTATATTGCACTTTATTGTGTTAGACTTGAGCTTGAAAATAGCCTGTCATTTATAGGGTGAATTGTTGGAGAATATCCTGAATTATTCCCTGAGGGAGCAATTATAATTGTTTAAGGAGGATAAGTGAAAAGAGAAAAAGTATCCATGTCACAGGTCACATTAAATTCAGCACTGCCCATATGGGTGTTAGAAGATAACTATGGGGAGATTGTACATACAATTTCTGCTATATTTGCAGAGTTACTGATTTATGACATTGGTTTTAAATAGAATTGTTGAAATTCGGTGGAGATGCCAAGGGGCAGCCCATTTTCTTGGTGAGCCCTTCACTTTGTCTGTCGCAGGAGCACAGTGCTCTCCAAGTTCAAACACTTTCCCGGTTGCCACTCAGTGGCAGCTTTCTCTTTTTAGCCTCTTTAACCAAGCAACCTGTAGTCATCTCTAAAAGATGAATATGAGTTCCTCTTAATTCATAACACTTTGTCTTCCCATCAGGCAAGCAAGTTTGCTCTGAATTCCTGTCTGCAAACACACAGGTAGAATTGCTCCAAGAACTGTACTGATCATAACTTCCTGCCAAACTCATCAGTACAGCAGTGGTAAGTGGCATGTCATTCTGAAATGTGCCACTGTGAGTGCTGCTTCATGCTGGAAGTTGAGCTGCTGGATTTGAAATGGAAAAGAAAAATAATTTTCGCAACTTATTCTGCTGACTTTTTGGTATACGTAAAATGTATGATTATTTTTTCTGCTTCCCCAGCATACACTCTTCTTTTGGGACTTCCAAACTTCCTTTAGGTAAAAACCAAAACAATACCAAACCAAAACTCAACAAAGCAAAACAAAAAAGAAACTAAATGATAAACATTTTTCACTCTAATCTCACTTGATTAAATTAACACTGGATCTAGTAGTGGGAGTGGTGCCAGACAAAGCAAAACAGTGTCATTTTTTGCTAGAAAAATTTTGCTATCTAGACAGATCCACAATTCTAGGATAAGACTATGATCCAAACTGGTTTAATTAACATTACTAACTGCCACACTGGAGAAAAAAAAATATTTTCCCTTGGAGCTACGGTGTTTTATCGAGTCAAGATAGGTTAAGAGACGTGTGAGTTTTATATGCTTCATAAGCCTCCAGGCTCAAAACTAGTGTAAGTTAAGTGAAACTCACATGGTAAGTAATGTAATTGGATATATATGGCCACCAACCTGAAGACAGGTTTTATTTTTCCCTACTTTAAACCCAGGATGATGTAAGCCTTTTGTTCCTATTTTGAGCTGAGGGTACAGCAACCAAAGATAGAAAGTAGATGCTAAAAAGGGAACAATAGATAGAGGAAGACTGAGAGCGGATGATATTAATTAAGACTCTTTATTCAAATTCTACCTGAAGCCAATTCTATGTGTTTTCCAGTAATGCAAACAAATAAGTGCATGCTAATTAGAGTCCTTCTTACTTCCATCTCTTGGTTCTGAAACGTATTTATTCTACCAAATAAAGACAGACATCACAAAGTGACATTGACTTAGCGTGTCTACTATTCCTGGAGAATGATTCCCCTCTGAACTGAGTGTCATCTCTGACATAGCTCCAAGAACTGTTCCATCACCATATATCTGTTGCTCTGGCATTCATTGTTATAATTTAATGCTATGCAGATTACTTTGCTGGTGGATTAAACCCTCTGTAAACACGGAAATATGAGCAAAAACTGAAGCTGTATGGGAAGACAAATCTTTCTAAAGAATAAGTGTTAATTCCAGTCATGTTTAATTATTCCTTTCAGAATGTAAGTGAACTTCAGTGGTCAATCTCTGTCGTCATCCTCTGTCGTGTCTGGATAGTATTCTCAAAGCATGGTCTGATATTAGGAATTTAGAACTGATCTCTATTTCTAGTAGAGTGAATAAGTAGCAGAAATAACTGGATCACTTTCTGTGAGCAAAATCTCAAGCTATTGATAGCCTCATTATGCTAGCTCTGGAAAGGCTGAGCATTAACTGGCTGAAACATCCTCTTTTATTGTTTAGTGCCTCTCTTTGGTGGATATCACTAGGAGATTTGGGATGGTTATCTTTTTGTGTCAAATGGCTGAATCACAGTGTTCAGATATGGGCACATATTATTTGGATTAGAGAAGCATTTAAATTGGAATGTGTGCACTTCATAATGTGGGATGGGCCGTATCCAATCAGTTGAGGGTCTGAAGCATACAAAAGTCTGAGCTCTCCTGTCAAAGAAATTCTGCAAGAGATGACCTTCAGACGTAAACTGAAGCATTGGCTCTTTTCTGGTCTCAAGCTTGTGGCCCATCTTACAGATTTTGGGTGTGCCAGTCTCAACAGTTGTGTGAGCAATTTTCTTAAAACATTGCAAGCGTGCATGTCAAATATATTAAAAGTAGAGTATAAATGTCTAAACACAACAACTGAATAAGTGAGATAAATGATATGTTGACCAGTTTGATGTGAACATAGAGTCAGCACATTGTACCCCATAATTGCAGTAATGTGCACAGTTATGACCTAATAAAAAAGTGTATCTAATAAACAGTAAAATAAATAAATAAATCTCTATATATATACAAACAGACACACACACGCATACACACACACACACTACGTTGGTTTTGTTTCTCCGGAGAATCCTGTCATTCATTAATTTTTTAATGCTTTTTTTCTTTTTAACTTTGTATTTGCATTTAAAATTTTAAACTCTGAAATCAGCTGCTTTAAACTATTCCTTACACTCTAAGAGAGTTCTCGGCCCCTTTATGCATCTCTTCTGCTAACTGAACCATGAAGCCATACTTTATCGGGCTTTTGTGAAGGGTTATTGTGTAAGGAGACAAGGAATTAAGTAGGAACAAATTCTGAATTAATGAAGTAAGAAAAGAGGAATACAACTAAATGATATTGCATAGCAATATGATCCTGGATGTAGGTTCAGGGACATCAACACACTGATGACAAGTCACAAGGCCATAAGTAGCAAATAAGAAATAAAGTGAATATAGATCATCAATTCCTGGGGCTTGAAAGAAACATTTCATTAGGATCATAGCTGTTTCCTGATACAAGTGGATTTACATGACCTCCTTATTGTGGTAAGCATGGAACTCAACTTTATAACTGCTAAACATCCAGCCAAGTTTCCTACATTACAGGTGACGAATTAGAAAAAAATAAAAACCTTGAAGTTGGTCTCATTAGAATTTCAGTTTAATCATTCAGAACAAATTTTAGAAGCTTCATAATGGTATCACAGAATAAAAGGGTGGGGTAAGAAATATTCTTGGTATTTTTACACACAGGAACATGACTGGGTAACAGAAAACCCCAGGAACTGGAAAAAAAAAAAAAAAAGTAAGCACAATCCCCTAAACAGGAGAAATTGAGGCATTCCACTTCCGCAAATTTATTAGGTTTGAATACAGGTCATATCTGCCTAGCCACAGTTCCACTTCTCACTTTCTTGCATACCTCATTCACTTTTATTCCTTTTACTTATCTCCCCTTGGAATATGAATTAGACAATTACTGTTCCCTGGTGTCCCTGACACTGCACTTGATGTCAGAACTCTGGCTTGCTCCTTTGCCACTGTACCAGCCTTTTACAGTTTTAACAGCTAAATATTCCATAAAGGATCCTGTTGAAATCCCCTTTGGGAATGCTCATTCATTGCAAGGTGATTTTTTGGCCTGGTTATTAATAAAATACTGTTCATGAGAATTTCTAGGGATAAACACACTGTCTTATTTCATATGACAATGAACTATTTCAGATACAATTGAAAGCAACAGATGTAACAATTGACCCAAATTTACAGTTTTTGTAATTTCCTTTCCCATTTTTTTTAAATGTCAGATTGATATGAGGATAAAGGCAATTAGGTTACATTATTCGTGTTTGTAAAAGTGCAATACAAGTTGTAGTTGTGCTCCTCACCCAGGAGTGTGCAATGTACCCTTACATTGTGCGTCTCAGGAGAGAGCACATTAATGCCCCCCACACTTGAGTTTATTGTGTTTTTCTCTTGTGTGGGTGTGTATTTCATCTTCTACTGTTTCCATATTATTATTAAGAACGTTGGATACTTGCTTTTCCATTGTTGTGATACTTTACTAAGTGGAATGTTCTCCAACTCCATTCAGGTTAATGCATAAGATGTAGAGTCCATCTTTTTATGTCTGAGTAGGATTCCATGGTATATATTTACCACAGCTTGTTAATCCATTCCTGGGTTGCTGAGCACTTGGGTCGATTCCACATTTGGTGATTGTAAATTGAGCTGCAATAAACATTCTAGTGCAAAAGTCTTTATTATACAATTTCTTTTCTTCTGAGTAGATGCCTAGTAATGGGACTGTGGAATCAAAAGGAAGGTCTAATTTTAGTTGTTTGAAGACTCCCTATACTTCTTTCCAAAAAGATGTATTAGTTTGCTGGTCCCACCAGCAATGTAAAAGTGTTTCCTTTTCTCCACACTCTCACCAGCATCTGCAGCTTTGGGACTTTGTGATGTGGGCTGTTTTCACAAGGATTGGGTGATTTCTCAAGGTGGTTTTGATTTGCATTTCTCTGATGACTAGGGACAATGAACATTTTTCATGTGTTTATTGGCCACTCATCTTCTTTCTTGGGAGAAGGGTCTATCCATGTCTCTTGCCCAGTGATAAAGGGGATTGTTGCTAATTTTTGTGGATTAATTTCAGTTCTCTGTAGATTCTGGCTATCAACCCTTTGTCAGATTCATACTGTGTATCTTTTCCCACTCTGAAGATTGTCTGTCCTTTCCCATTCTTGACTAAAGTTGGTGCTAAATGTATCCTTTATTGTTCAGATTGTGAAACTTTTGATAAGAAGCTTATGAATGAATTCTTTAGCTAAATAGGATGATTAACATGGTGGCCATTCTTTCAGAATTGAGATGTTCACTCTTACATTGAACTTTCAAATTCTAACCTGAGTATATTTTTTTCCCTGCTTCTCTACAGTTGGTCTTGATTGATGCCCTGACTTCCAGAATTCATGAAGATTACCTGGTATCAAAAGTCAATTGACATTAATATGCCTTTTTTTTTGAGTTAAACAGTTATATATCATCTTGGGAACCTGAGTGTTTCCACATAGACCACTAAATTATAGGCTACTCATATTATTAAATGTAATGTGCATTAATTGGGGTTCTCCAGAAAAAAGAAATAGAACTGATCTGTAGATATCTATATATCTATCTAAAGGGATTTATCATAGGGAATTGACTTATGAAACTATGGAAGCTGCCAAGTTTCAAGATTTTGAAGGTAAGATGGCAAACTGGAGAGACTGATGGTGTTCTGGTCCAGGTATGAAGGCATGAGAACCAGGAGTGTCAATTGTATAGTTCCAGACTGAAGGCCTTCAGGGTCACAGTTCAAAGAGAATCAATGTTTACATTTGTGGCAGAAGAAGAACATGTCAATGTTCTCATTTGAAAGTAGCCAGGCGGGAAGAGTTCTCTTACTTGAGAGAGGGTCAGCTTTTTTGATCTATTCAGAACTTTAACATGTGCATGAGGTCCACGCACACCAAAGAGGTTAACACCTCCATTCTTAAGCATGCTCTAATCAGACATTTAAATGCTATTCTAAACCAAAACCACCACTCAAAAACACCCAGAATAATATTTGACACAAAAAGTGGGTACTTCTTGGTCCAGTAAAGATGTCACATAAAATTTTTTTATCACATAGTGATTTTTATCACTGTGTGAATGTACACACACAGTTACTGGATGTAATAATATTATATACCCCCCAAAGAAGAAATATGCATAGAATCTCTAAAATAATATTCCATTCTATTAAATAATTGACCATGCTGTTTTTCTCCACTGCAAACTACTCAGTATAATGTAAACTTCTACTCCAGGAATGTTGTTTTTACAAAAGCAAAGAACAAATGTTTTCAGATTGAATGAAATTAGTTGATAGCTAGAAACATTTAAAATGTGGTGAAGTTTCATTAAAAATGGTGATTTCTTCATTAAATCTGTACTAAAATTATTATTATTGTTTTTACAAGAAAATGTGGCATTTAAAAGTAGATAGAAAGGAAAATCATCCGTAAATTCACTCAATACTGTTATTTGATGCATATTTGACAATCTTACTTTAATAATTCCTAAATTATTTTCAGAAGCAACAATAAGTATTCTGCTTGAGACTACCATAGCTTTTCAAAACACAAAATCGTTTCAACAAGTCTGCAATTATGTTCTATTAATGCAAATACATTGCAGATGCCATAGATTTAAATGGAAATCAAAGTACATATTGTTAATACATAAAGATGAAGAAAGAGTGCTGAAAATATTTTTTTCTTAAAACTTAATAGTATATTACACAATGTTATATAAAACTTGGTTCGTTTTTACTTTTTCTTAAGTTTTTATTTTTAGTTGTCAAATAATGATTGTATATATTTTAGGGTATAATGTGATGTTTTGATATATGTATACATTGTATAATGATTATGTCAACCTAACTTACAATACATATTTGCCATTTTTGATGTTAAGAATATTTAAAATTTTTTAGCAATTCTGGAATATAAAATACATTAAGTACAGTTTTCTTGTGCAATACATCTCAAAAACGTATTTCTTCTTTCTAAGTTGAACTTTGTCTCCTTTGGTCAATTTCTCCTTATGATCTTCCCCCAAAGCCACTGATAATCATCTTTTTTAGTCTCTACTTTATTTGATAAGTTCAACTTTCATAGATTTCAGGTATAAGTGAAGTCATATGATATTTATATACTATGCCGGTCTCATTTCACTTAGGATGATGTCCTCCAGGTTCATCTCTGTTATTGCAAATGATAAACTTTTCTTCTTTTTTAAGACTGAAAAGTATTCCATTGTGTATGTCTAGCACATTTTTGTTGTTGTTGTTCATTCATACCATGGTAGATACTTAGGTTGATTCCATATTTTAGCTATTCTGAATAGTAGTACAACGAACATGGGTTTGCGGATATCTCTTTGACATACTTATTTTAATTCTTTTGGATATATACCCACAAGTGGCATTGCTTAATCATATGATAATTCTAATTTTAATTTTCCAAGGAAACTTCATACCATTCTTTATAGTGGCCATGCTAATTTACATTTTCCCCAATAGTGAAACAGGGTTCCTTTTTCTCCACATCCTTGCTAGTACTTACCTTTTATCTTTTTTATTATGGCCATTCAAATAGGTATAAAGTGCTATATGTTTTTAATTTACATTTCCCTGATGATTAGTGATGTTGACCATTAAAAAAAGAAGTAAACCTGTTGATCATTTGTCTTGTGACAATTGTCAGTTCAAGTCCATTGCCCATCTTCTAAATTTGTTTGGTTGCTATTGAATTGTTTGAGTTCCTTGTATATTTTGGATACTAATACCTTAGCAGATGTATAGTATTTAAATATGTTCTCTCATTCTTGGATTATTTCTTCACTCTGTTAATTGTTCTCTCTTCTGAACAGAAGCTTTTTAGTCTGATGCAAATCTATTTATCTATATTTTTGTTGCTTAAGCTTTTAGGATTATATTCAAATATGATCAGCCAGACCAACGTGTTATGTTTTATTTTAGTAGTTTCAAAGTTTCCATCCTTACATTTAAATTGTTAATCCATTTTTAATGGATTTTTGCAGGTTTTGGCCAGGGCCAGGTTTGAACCCGCCACCTCTGGTATATGGGCTAGTGCCCTACTCCTTTGAGCCACAGTTGCCACCCTTTAATTGATTTTTGTGACTAGTATAAGATAAAGATCTAATTTCATTCTTCTGCATGAAGATATCTGATTGTCCCAACAGCATTTATTTAAAAGATAGCCCTTGATCCACTGTGTGTTCTTGGAATCCTTAAAAAAAAAAATCAGGGGTGGTGCCTGTGGCTCAAGGAGTAGGGCGCCAGCCCCATATACCAGAGGTGGTGGGTTCAAACCCAGCCCCAGGCAAAAAAAAAATCAATTGCCAAAAAATATATGAGTTCATTGTTGAATTTCCTATTCTGTTTCACTTTTTGATGCTTCTGTTTTTATGCCAATACCATGCTGTTTCAATTATTATAGCTTTATAGTATATGGATTTTGATATCAAGTATTGTGACTACTCCAGCTATATTTTATATATTTATTTTGCTCAACATTGTTTTGCCTTTGGGGGTATTTTGTGGTTTCATGGGGATTTTGTCTTCTTTCTATGTTGTGAAAAAATATCAGCATTTTGACAGGGAATTCATTGACTCTTCAAATCATTTTTGTTAATATAGACATTTTAACAATTTTTTTTCCATTTTAGCAATATTAATTCTTCTAATAAGTGAGCATGGGATATCTTTCTATGTATTTGTATCTTCTTTAATTTCTTTCATCAATGTTTTATAGTTTTCCATATTCAGAGCTTTCATTTCCTTTGTTAAATTTACTTCTGGGTATTTTGTATTTTTGTTATTGTTATTATAATTGGGTCTTTTAAAATTTTTATTTTGGGGGGCTCAGCAACTGTAGCTCAGCGGCTAGGGCTCCAACCACATACACTGTAGCTGGCGGGTTTGAATACAGCTCAGGCCTACTAAACAAAAATGACAACTATAACCAAAAAGTAGCTGGGCATTGTGGCAGGTGCCGGTGGTCCCAGCCACTTGGGAGGCTGAGACAATAGAGTCACTTAAGCCCAAGAGTTTGAAGTTGCTGTGAGCTGTTACACCACAGCACTCTACAGAGGGTGACATAGTCAGACTGTGTCTCAAAAATATATGCATATATATTTTAAATAATTCATTGTTAACATATACACACCTACTTACTAATATTTGTATGTTGATTTTGTAACCTGCCACTTTGCTAAATTCATTTATAAATTCTAGCAGTTTTTGGTAGAATTTTTGAGGTTTTCTACATATAAGCTATGTCATCAGCAAACAGAGACAATTTTATATTTTCCTTTCCTTTTAGAATGCCTTTTCTTTCTTTCTCTTGCCTTCTTGCTCTGGCTGAGACTTCCACTACTATGTTAAAAAGAGTAGTAACATTGAGGGTGTTGTTCATTTCCCTACTCAGTGTGATGTTAGCTATGGGAATTGTTATAGATGGCCTTTATTGTGCTGAAGTACATTTTTCTTTACAACATTCATTGAAAAATTTTTTTATAAAATGATGTTGAATTTTTCCAAATGAATTTTCTGCATCTATTAGGAAAACTATGGGTTTTTTGTCTTTTCTTCTGTTCATATACTTTATCATATTTATTGTTTGCATGTTTTTCCAAACTTGTTCCCAGGAATAAATCATACCTGGTCATGGTAATAGATTCTCTTGATGTACTGTTGAATTTAGTTTGTTGGACATTATTGAGTATTTAAAATTTCATCAGGAAAATTGACCTGTAATTTTCATGCAGTATCCTTGTTTGGCTTTGGGACTAGAGTAATGTTGGCCTAGAAAAATCAATTAGAATTCTTCCCTCTGCTTCAGTGTTTTTTGGAAGAGTGTGAGAAAAATCAGTATTAGTTCTTTAAGTGTTTGGTAGAATTTAGCAGTGAACCTCTTTAATAGACTTTTTATTACTCATTCAATTTCTTAACTCATCATTGGTTTATTCTGACTTTCCATTTTTAAATGATTCTTTCTTGTTAGGTTAAATGTTTCTAGAAGTTGATCCAGTATTTCTAAGTTATACCATTTTTTGGCATGCAA
>CAUYRH010147573.1:0-16856 GCA_963574655.1 Perodicticus potto | reverse complement strand
TAAAAATTCCTTTGGGAACTCACTTCACTTATCTGCAGAGTGAGAAGTTTAGGCTCACTGGTCTAAAGTACTTCCATTTAGATGATATCTTAAAGTAGTTTTGATTTGCATTTCTCTGATGATTAAGGATGGTGAGCATTTCTTCATGTATCTGTAGGCCATGAGCCTATCTTCTTTGGAGAAGTTGCTCTTCAAGGTTTTTGCCCACCCTGAGATGGGATCACTTGTTCTTTTCTTGCTAATACGTTTGAGTTCTCTGTGGATTCTGGTTATTAAACCTTTTATTGTCATTATTGACAGTAGTTCAGTCCATTTTCTGGGCATTGAATATTCAGCTCACAAGAATGTCAGTCATAATTAATGATTGTAAAAAGCTTTCAAGCCCATGGATGAAAGGCGTAAGCGCAGAGTATTATGATTATTAATCATGATTGTTATTATTATGATTGCTGGCTATTATTATAGTTTCATTGGAACCTCTCTAATGGTCATGCTGATTATCTCAAAGCTTCTTAAGAGCAGAAGTCTTAGATTTTTTGTCACTTCTGGTATATAGAGCTTAGGGGAAATAGCTCCAGTAGAGCTGGAAGTGCAGATCACATCAGCTTCTGTGAATAAGATGCAAAGATAACTCTCAAAAAAATAAAAGTGGAACGTTCTCTTTATTTTATGCCTTTCCTATTACCATTCAGAGACAGAATATTTTCACTGTATGAAAAGCAACCACCTTATAAGGGGGATAATTTGGCATTAATCCACTCTATTAACAGTTTATCGGTTTTGATTCTAAGCTCTCTAAATATCTGGTTCAAGAAAACTTCCTTGATGGAATTTATCCATTTTGCATGTTTCTGCATTTCCTTTTTATTTATCAGTCTGCAGAATGACAAATAGTTTACCTACATGTAGTTCCTACCGTCAATAATTCTCAGCTTAGTTAGAAAGAAGACAAGTCAGTCAACAATTAAAACGCCTTCTAATCAGTACTGTGACGGAGATACACCCAGCACACTGGAGGACCCCGGAGGAGAAGCACCCGACTACAGAGCAGGGAAGCCTGGGTGAGCAGGTGGTGGGGAGGGGAAGAGGGAGGAAGAGGTTGCCAGAGTAGGAGGACCAAGCAATGAAAGATGAGCAGGAGTTAGCTAGGAAAAGAAGGCTACACTCTATGAAATCTTTTAAGAAATCTGATGTGTCAGGAATGAAGAGACTTAGGGGAAGTGTTAGGATGTTAGACAGATGGAGGGATATGCACAGGACAAAACACATGTATGTTATGAGGAGACGCTTGGATTTTATCCTAAAGGAATAAAAATCATTACATTATTTTAAGTGGAAACTTAGTACCACTTGAAAAAGATCATTTCTACTGGCTCAGTGCCTATAGCACAGTGGTTGCGGTGCCAGCCACATACACTGAGGGTGGCGGGTTTGAACCCGGCCCAGGCCAACTGAACAACTGCAACAAAAAAATAGCTGGGTGTTGTGGCAGGCGCCTGTAGTCCCAGCTCCCTGGGAAGCTGAGGCAAGAGAATTGCCTAAGCCCAAGAGCTGGAGGCTCTGTGAGCTGTGACACCACAGCACTCTACCCAGGGCAATATAGTGAGACTCTGTCTCAAAAAAAAAAAAACATTCCTACTGTAGAGTGAAGGGTGGCATAAAGAGGGTGAGGGTGAAAACAATATATATATATATATACACACATACACATGCACACACTTACACACTCACATATATATGTATATGTATAGAGAGAGAGAGAGAGAGGGCTTTCAATTTGGGGGACAGTAAAATCAATAGAGCTTGATGATTCCATGGATATGGAAGGCACGGGAAAGGACTGATCTAAGATAACTAGCCAATTTCTAGCTTGCACGCCCCTGTGGAAGGTGGTGCCATGTACTGAAGTGTGAAACACACGAGAAGGCTCAGGCTTTTCCGGGAAGAGGTTGAACCGAGGTGACTGTGTGGTGACTGTGTCCATGCTCTGCTTTCTCTCCCCGCTGCAGAGGATGGCAGAACACAGGAAGGGAAGACAGTGGCGGGCAACTCTATGATAAACAGAGACCATTTGATTTTTTGGGTTTTTTGTTTGTTTTTGTTTTATAGAGTCTCACTTTGTCGCCCTTGGTAGACTGCTGTGGTGTCACAACTCACAGCAACCTCAAACTCTCAGGCTTAAGCAGTTCTCTTGCCTCACCCTCCTGAGTAGCTGGAACTATAAGTGTCCACCACAACGCCTGGCTATTTTTTGTTGCAGTTTGGCTGGGGCTGGGTTCGAATCCACCACCCTCCGTATATGAGGCCCGGTGCCCTACTCACTGAGCCACAGGTGCTGCCCACCATTTGATTTTTTTCAACCGTTTGACAACTGAGTGTTAATACCAACAACCTTGAGTAAATAAAAAAAAAAAAAAACCAGCAACATCCAAAGTTAAGTTTACCTAGGTCAATATGCAAATTCAAGCACTGTGAACATTTAAGCTCCCCTGGGAGGCAGCAGTTTCTGGATTTTGGATACCCGTGGTGTGTGGTGATACCACAAGGTGACAAGTTGCAGCCCTCGCATTGACTTTCTGTGATTTGGAATAAAGAGAACTATCTCCTGTGTTCTTACTGTCCCTCTTCCACATCTAATATTTAACAGTCATAGAGTCTTTTCAAAAATACAAGTTAAGGTTCCATAGAAGTTAACAGCACCCGCAGGCTGAGTTTGAATCCTGGCCTCACCACTTCTTGGCCGTTTGACTTAGGCAATCTGTTTAACTTTCTGCCTCAAGGTTTCCTCGACCAGAAAAATGAGATAAAAATAGTAATCAGCTCACAGAACTGTGTGGCAAATGGACACGTAGAGTACTTAGAACAGTGGCTGGCACACTTTCGGCTGTATAGAAATATTAACCATGATCATTACCATCATTAATAGTGATTTCTCATAAGGAGCATTAAGTACTTCATTAGTAACTGTCTAAGTATTTAAAACAAATTTGCCTTCAGTCAGATAATAGTTTTAGCTTTTGGTTGGTTCTGAAAACATAACAAAAACTTTATAAAAGTGCCAAGAACTTAATTATCTATGCTCTGAAGGCTGCACCTTCCCCTCATATCAAATAGATTTGCACGTGAGTGTCCCAAGGGCAGAATGCAGACTTCTGGGAAAAACTCGTCTCTGTTGAAAATACATTTAAAGAGAGAATTTTGGCAAAATATCATGAAGGAGTGGTGGATGACTGTGACATGTGAGAAGGTTTATTTCCTCAGGAAAATATCTGGGGTTATGGCAAAGTAAAAAAAAAAAACAAACCAGGAGTTTCAAAAAAAAAAAAAATAAGGACAAGGGAGATTGTCATTTGAGTTTTGGAGGCAAGAATTTATTTAGAAGATGACACGAGCTTTACAAAGGCAAAGATGAGGAACCAATGGAGTGATCACTGTTTGCTCTTTTAGCCCTCAGACACTGCTTTATAATTCTTTCTATTATTTTCTAACTATTTAGATAGGGTACAACAGTGCTCACTTAATAAATAAGAAAACCAAAACTGTATTGATGCACAGAGCCAGTCTGAAGCTTTGGATAATTCCAGACTGTTCAGGCTGACAACTCCTTGGTTTAGTTTAGTTAGGTTCAGGTTAATGAAAACGATGGAACTAAGTATGGACCATAGAGAGACAGAATATTAACAAGCAGTTGGGTACAGGAAGCCCCTGAGTTACAGACATCAGATTTAAGCACAACTCACACTTATGAGTGGAGGTTATCACAGGTAATAGATAAATGTACCTGTTCAACTTACATACAAATTCAAGTTCAGAACCTACATTATTTGTAACCCAGGAGATGGCCTGCGTAGTACATTGATATAACAGCTAAGAAAGATCACCTACCGTTAAGATGCAAGCCCAGAAAATTCCTACTATATCCAATCATCAGTTAGAAGGTGTAAGAGTTGTAAGTCACTATTTCTATCCTTCCACTTTATCTTAAGCTGTCCCCCCAGCCCCATTTAGGTCTGTGGAGTTACATTGTGGAATAGTTAAATGTTAAAATCTAATATATGGAACAAATAAATGAGTCAGAGATGGTCATTGGTGTGCTAGAAGCAATGCTCTGCTTCCTAGAATACAGATGAAACTGGAAAGTGGCTGCTCACCAGGGACTGCATTTTCTAGCTCCTTTTGCAGCCTCACCAAGGCTTGTGACTATTTCTCACTAATGGCATATGAGTGGGTGCAAAATGTGTCTCTTTGTAGTCAAAGATTTTAGGATGTTGTGCCTTATTTACACCTTTGTCCTTTTCTTTGGCTGGATGTTAATACATGGCTGTCATGGTAGGTCCATGGATGTCTTAAAACTGGATCCCTGAACCACTGAATGGGGCAATGGCATCAGCAATGCTCACCTTGGCCTGGACATGAGTGAGAAATAAACTTGTCTTGTGTTAAGACATTGAAATTTGGGAGTTTGTTTCAGCAGCTAGTGTTCCTGTAATAGTAAACATTCTTTTCTTTTCTTTTCTTTTTTTTTTTTTTTTTTGAGATAGAGCCTCAAGCTATCACCCTCAGTAGAGTGCTGTGGCATCACAGCTCACAGCAACCTCCAACTCCTGGGCTCAAGCGATTCTCCTGCCTCCGCCTCCCAAGTAGCTGGGACTACAGGTGCCCGCCACAATGCCCAGCTATTTTTTTTTGTTGTTGTTGTTGCAGCCATTATTTTTCTTTTTGTTATTTATCTTGTGGAAACATTTTTTTTTTTAAAGAGCCAACCATAGAATTTGTACTGTTGGCTGCTTTCTGTGTATACTTGGGAAGTCACTTGGCCTCACAGCCTACTTTTCACATTTGCAAAACAGTAATGAAGATAAAATGAAATCATGTATATTGAAGAGCTTTCAATCCCTGGAGAGCAAAATTGTGTAAACTATGATTGAGATTGTGATAGTGTTTCACAGCCTCATGACATCACACACGCTATTCATTCTGGAGAACCTTCACATCCCACTTCTCTTCGTGTGGTTTGCACAACCTCCTTCCCTTTCGATTCGAAATGCTCAAATTGCCTTTTCTCTAAATAATTTTTAAATAGCTCATGCCCTCTCTTTCACTCCTTTTCTCCTTTCCTGCCCCACCGGTACATGGTTGCTTTCTCCTGAGCATTGTGCACATGATGGCCAAGTCATTTAACAGCCTTTTATTAATCACCTAGTATGTGTCGGATGCTGTTGTAGGAATAGCTTGGGCAGCAATGGATAAGAAAAAAAAAGTTCTTGTTCTTTTAAAGTTTCTGATCTGGTTGGGGAAGACAGATAGTAAGCCAGTAAATTAACTTAAAACTTGTTTAGGGTCAGTGACAAATGCAGTGTAAAAGGACTCTGGAGGAGTCTGAGGAGGGAGACTCAACAGGGAGAAGAAGCTGCTTTCCACCATGAGTTCTAAGAGAAGCTCTCTGAGGAGGCGATGTTTGAGTCGAGAACTGAACTATTTAATACAAAAAGAAAGGAGTTATGTGAAGAACTCTGGGGGGGAAAGTGTCAGGCAGAAAGAGCCATAACTACAAAGAGAACCCACGTTTCATGGTAAGAAACATACAGAAGACTAGAGGGTTTTGAGTGGAGCACACAGGAGGGAGTGTTCCCAGCTGAGGACAAGGGAGCGGGTGCACACCGGGTTGGGGTTTGTGAGCCATGGTGAGGGTGGGGGGTGACAGTCCTTGGAGAGCTCTTAGCAGGGACCAGGGTGAACTGAGATGATCTCTCTGGCAAATGAGAGGAAAGTGGATTGCAGTGACCAAGAATGGAGAAGGCCCAGAGCTAGAAGAAAAGTGTCAGAAAGAGATGGATGACAGTGCCTTGGATGAGGGTGAAGCAGGGGGAGGTCAGTGAGGATGATGGAGATGACCACACAGGCAGATCTTGAGTCAAACTCCACCGAGCTGTGTTACTTTGGAGAAATGACTTACTGGGGGAGCATCCACATCGTTAATATCTATCTTTTTTTTTTGAGACAGAGCCTCAAGCTGTCACCCTGGGTAGAGTGCCGTGGCATCACAGCTCACAGCAACCTCCAATTCCTGGCTCAAGCGAGTCTCCTGTCTCTGCCTCCCAAGTAGCTGGGACTACAGGCGCCCGCCACAGCGCCCGGCCATTTTTTGGTTGTAGCCACCATTGTTGTTTGGCGGGCCTGGGCTGGATTCGAACCCGCCAGCTCAGGTGTACGTGGCTGGCGCCTTAGCCTGTTGAGCCACAGGCACCAAGCTGTTAATATCTATCTTAATGGGGGGGCGAGGTTAAGAGGAGATCATGTATGTATTACCTTTATATTGTAATTAATTGTGCAAAAGTCTTCTTTCTTACAAAGTCACAAATTTCTTCAAGACGGGGATGATGTCTTAGTACCCAGTCGACCTCAGCAGCCCAGCTCATAGCTGCCTCTCTGACCGAGTAACTTGCTCCATATGTCTATTTAGCTGTGGGAATTCCTATGTGCATTTCAATGTAGCATCCAAATTTTCAATATTGGCATTTGAGACCAAGTGAAAGAAATGTTAAATTGTACTTTTTTAAAGGTGAATTCAAAAACTATGAAACTCTTATAAGAATTACAGGTACAATATGTAAAAAAAAAAAAAAAAAAAAAACTCTTAGAAGAAAACCCAGGTATAAATCTTTGTACCTAGATTGGGTATGACACTTAAGGCACAGCAACCAAAGAAAAGTAGGTGATTTGCGCGTTATCAACACTAAAAACTCTTGTGCATCAAAGGACACAATCCACAAAGAAAAGACAACCCACTGAATGGGAGGAAATATTTGCAAATCACATACCATATTGAAAAGGATCTAATGCTCAGAATGCATACAGAACTCCTTCAACTGAACAGTAAAGACACAAACAACACAATTTTAAAATGGGTGAAGGATTTGAATATACATTTCTCTATAATGCACACAGGAAAAATAGTCACCATCCTTAACCATTAAGGAAATGCAAGTCAAACTATAATGAACCACCACTGAACAGCTTCTAGAATAGCTGTTTTAAAAAGGAGAGTGATGGGCGGCACCTGTGGCTCAGTGGGTAGGGTGCTGGCCCCATATACCAAGGGTGGCAGGTTTGAACCCAGCCCCGACCAAACTGCAACAAAAAAAATAGCCGGCATTGTGGCGGACACCTGTAGTCCCAGCGACTCAGGAGGCTGAGGCAAGAGAATCACCTAAGCCCAGGAGTTGGAGGCTGCTGTGAGCAGTGTCACTCCACAGCACTCTACTGAGGGCGATAAAGTGAGACTCTGTCTCTTAAAAAAAAAAGAAAATGGACAGTGACAAATGTTGTCATGTAGAGAAACAGGAGCACTCACACATTCCTACTGAGGATGTAAAGTGGTACAGTTGCTGTAAAAACAGCTCAGTAGGTCCCCAAAAGGTAAATATAAAGGCAATGTAGGGTCAGCAATTCCACTTCTAGGTATATACCTGGGAGAAATGAAAACACATCTCTGCAAAGTAACTCATATGATAATGTCCATAGCAGGGTTATTATGACAGCCAGAAAGTGAAAACAACCAAAACATCCATCAGTTGAAGGGTGGAGAAACAAAACGTGGTATATTCATATAATAAAATATCATTCGGCCTTGAAAAAGAAGGACGTACTGATACATGTTACAACAGGCACAGACCTTGACAACATGTGCTGAGTGAAATAAACCAGATACCAGTGGCCACATCTTGTGTGATTCTATGTCTAGGAAATTAGAATAGGAAAACTCAGAAGTGGAAAGTAGATTAGTAACTTCCAGGGTCTAGGGATGGGGAGAGATGAGTGACCGCTAATGGGTATGGGGTTTCTTTGGGGATGATGAAAATGTCCTGCAGTTAAATAGCGGTGATGATTGCACGCCTTTGTGAATGAACCAGAAACCATTGCATTGCATCTCTGAAATAGTGAAATTTATAGAATGTGAATTATATCTCAGTCAAAACATTTGATTTAAATAAACACCTCCACTGTTTTACCCAAAATGCCTGATATGAAGGGGCCTTTAGTGTGGGAAATATTCAAATTTGTGTCTTAGGCCTGCTCACTGTGGCCCAGGTGAGCCCTGTGGCAGAAACAGCCTCAAGTTCCTACGCCAGGGAACTCGTTCTCCCCGGGAAAACTCTCCATCCAAGGTCTAACACGTGCCACTGTGCAGATGAGTGTGGAGGCTGGCGTGCCAAGTGGAACAGGCCAGTCACAAAAAGACAAACACTGGATGATTTCACTCATTCGAAGTACCTAGAGTAGTCAAATTTATGAAGATGGAAAGTAGAATGGTGGTGGCCGGGGGAAGGGAGAGTGGAGACAGTCACTGTTCAATGGCCATGCAGTTTCAGTTGGGGAAGATGAGAAGAATTCACACAGAAATGTGAATGTACGTGACACTCCAGAACTGTGCACTGGGGATGGCAAATTTTATGTCTTGTGTACTTTACCACAATTAAAAAAAATTTTTTTTTCTCTTTTTGAGACAGAGACTCACTTTGTGACCCTCGGTAGAGTGCCATGGTGTTATAGCTCACAGCAACCTGAAACTCTTGGGCTTAAGTGATCTTCTTGCCTCAGCCTCTTGAGTAGCTGGGACTACAGAAGCCCCCAACAACGCCTAGCTATTCTTAGAGATGAGTTCTTTCTCTTGCTCATGATGGTCCTGAACTCTTTAGCTCAAGCAATCCACCCACCTTGGCTTCCCAGAGTGCTAGGATTATAGGCATGAGCCACCACACTCAGCCCTAAAACAACTTTAAAGGGTTTTGCCATCAGATGCACACACACATTTGTACAAACATGTGAACATATGTGTACATGAGCATACACACATACTCCCCCCACCCCACCCCCAGATTGCATCCACCATGAGTGTGAAGTTCAGAAAGGTGCTGAATAAAACAAAAACAAACAGAGTCAACCCCAACTCAGGTCCTGTGAAGGGTCAGGCTTACCCTGCTTCAGATGACAGAAGTACCAAGGTCAAACACCTCAACTTCCACCCAGGTTACTTTGTTTTAAAACCCTGGTCCTAAAACATCACCTAAACGCTGTCTTTTGCCTTCTACGCCGTAGACCATCTTTTGGCCGGTCTTTTGCCTTAATCAAAGTTCGACTCAATAGTAACAAATGGCTGGAATGTTCTGAGGCTCTGCTTGACAGGCTGTAATTAGAGATACTTCACTTGACCTTTATAAGCCATGAGTCCCAACAAAATTGTGCCGAATCACATTTAAAAAATGCTCTTGCATCTTTTGTGAGGACGGGCAAGATTACAGGATACTTTTATTTTGGAATAATTACACAGTGACCTTCAGAGTGATTTGCAAAGGTCATATTCTCTGCACATCCCCCGGATTTCCTTTCAGTTGTGCCTTTTGTCCCACCAGACATAAATTTAGCAAAGGAAGAAGAAAGAGAGAGAGTATTTTTTCTGTGGATGAAAACTGAAGAAGATAGTTCAAAGTCCCCACAGGCACTCCAAGGGCTGGGGGCTATGATAGGCTATTTTCTACCATTTAGCTCTGCGTTATCACTACTCCCTTTTCTTCATTACTCTTTACTTATCACACGCAGCATCACTGCAAAGCCCAAATAGAGAGTTGTAATTACCCAGCTGCCACCTGATAGTGCCCCTTCTATCATCTTTATCTCACTAGGCCTTGCTGTTTCATCATCGGATAAAACTTGCCCATGGCAATGCCTGTGATAGTGCATCTCGGAGATACATTTAAAGTTTACTCATTTATCGAAGAAAAATGCTGAACCCGGGCAATTATTAGATACACTTGCCAGTTGAGTTTTTCACTAAGGTTACTTTAACTCCCTTTTGTATCGGCTGTTTTTCCCTTTTCTTCTTGGAAACAGCGAGGTCACAACCGACGACTGAAACGAAATTTTAATGAAATTGTCCAACCTCAAAAATACTGAGGGTACCCACACTTTTTCGTGTGTGTGTGTGTGCCTGCTGGCCGTTCCATCCAAGCTGTCCTCGGTCAGCCACACCTAGAAAAGGGGACACGCTCCTCTGAAGAAGCTCTTTGGCTTTGAAAATGCCATGAGGTACCAAGACCTTTTGAAGTATCACATTTTGTAAAAGGTTGGTCTACTGATGGTTGTAAACTTCAGGACACAGAAACGTTAACCTGAGACATAAGGGGCACCTCTCGGAAGATTTCTCAACTGTTCTTATAGTTGATATAAGGGAAGATAGCCCAAGGGCACATTTCAAGAATAAGTGGTGTGTATGGGTGTGTGTGCCACACACGTACTCTCATTGTCCTGAGTGCATTAGAGGGATGTGCCTACATATGATACTTTATATAATTTATTTAACTGATGGCCCCTGTTCCCATCAAAGTCTGCTGGAAAAAAAATGTTTTTAATTAACTTTTTTTTTTTTTTTTTTTTGAGACAGAGTCTCTCTATGTTGCCCTTGCTAGAAAAAAAATTTAAAAGGATATTTTTTATTCTGGCAAAAAGGCTTATTAAGAAGGAGAGAAATTCTCGGGCTCACTTTCATAGCACTTTTATTTATACCGAGAATGGTAATAATGAAACTAGTGAAGATCACCTCTTATTAGAAGCCCTTAGAAGTGAGGAATGAAATAAACAAACACGATTTACATTTATTTCCACAATTGCATTTAAGGAGATTTTAAAAATCAAAGTTCATTTTAGCAAATAAGGACTTTGAAAATTCTCCTTTGCCTTGTCGGTCACTTTTGAAGGCAACGTTGCCTGGTGTGGACAAAGCAGATTCGCGCCTGTGGTTGGGCATCAGTGTGGGAGAAAACTGTGCCTGGCACGATTCTAACCAATGGTGCACATTTCCCGAGCTTAGGATTCCAAATGTGGTCTTACAGATGTGGTTTAAAAAAATTACATCTTTCATGAATATCTAATGTGGATTGATTAAAAAGTTTACCTTATGGGATGGTCTATATAAAACAACAAGCAGTAATTCCTCACAGCAGGCACTCCCTGTTAGGTCACATGAGCCCCCCCCACACACAGAGGTAACAATGTACCTTCCATCATTTCCCACCTGGTTGAAAGTTCTTTTGTCCAGGTATTTGGTTTCTCTTCAATGTCAAGATGAATTCAAACTGTGCCCTCTGTGTCTATAAAACTATTCTCTCCCAGAGCAGTTCTGAAGCAAATGGTTGCTAACATGTGGTGGTACCATGTGGAGTTTTATCATTTATTTTCAAATCTTACACTTTTTTATAAACTTGACGGTTGTCTACCAAGAAAGTTTACAGAAAGCATCACAGTGGGTGCTCTGTGAAAGGGAGGAGACACATATTCTTTAAAAAGGTATAAAAGAAAATAATTGGGTGTGGGTGCTCGCATGGAACAAAGATAATTTCATTGAATCCCAATTTCCGGGTATTTTAACCTTTACTTTTTGGTTCTGTTTGAATAATTTACACTGTGCTGTTTTTGGAGTGTTTTGCACCTGTTTCAGGGGGGATAAAAGGTCAGTATTATATGTCCTCAGTTTAATACTAGCTTAATCAATGGGAAGACCATTTATTTATTTGCTAGGACTTGTACTCCCTTTAAAGAGCAGAAGTGGGAATTGAAGCAGTCTGTAGGCCATCCAAAACATAACTACAAGTAGTAAATTTCATTATTATCTTCTACCAAATGGAATCAGAAACTGACACAGGTCAACCATCAAAAAACATGGAGACTTTACTTTTTTTTTTTTTTTTTTTGAGATAGAGCCTCAATCTGTGACCCTGGATAGAGTGCTGTGGCATCACAGCTCACAGCAACCTCCAATTCCTGGGCTCAAGCGAGTCTCTTGCCTCTGCCTCCCAAGTAGCTGGCACTACAGGCGCCCGCCACAACGCCTGGCCGTTTTTTGGTTGCAGCCGTCATTGTTTGGTGAGCCCGGGCTGGATTCGAACCCGCCAGCTCAGGTGTACGTGGCTGGCGCCTTAGCCCGCTGAGCCACAGGAGCCGCGCTGACTTTACATCTTTTGTATTAACCTGGAGGGAGTTAGAACACTTTCTTCATAGTAAATTATCACAAGAACAGAGAACCAAGAATCCAGGGTACTCAATTCTAAAATGAAGCCAGTAGATGATCTAATACATGCCCCCAAACTCGAATCAATTGGGGGGGAAAGGAGGGAGTGGGGAGAGGACGGGGGATGGGTGTGCTCCCACTTAATGGACACAATGTTAGGGGATATGGCACACATCTTGGGGGTGGGACACAAGTATAAGAGGGACTTTTCCTAACAAATGCAAACATTGTAACCTAACTCTTTGTGCCCTCAATTAAACCGAAACAATTAAAAAAAAGAAAGAAAGAAATTGACACAGGTCAGCAGGGCTGCCCCACCCGGTCCCTCCTTGGCTAGAAGATGTGCCCGGCACCTCTGCCATCCTTCTGTGTGAGCTCCTGGAGGTCTTTTAGCTCCTGTAACTGAAAGGGGCAGCCGGGACCTGTCATTGTGGCACAGGAAGGCAGTACAGTGATGGCTGAGTACACTCCAAATCATGCACCCTTGCTCACCAACATGGGAGTTCCTTAACCTTCCTAAGCCTCAGTTTTCTCATCTGTCCAATAGGCACGTGACTTCCAGGGATGTGTGCAGATGGAGTCTATGCACCGAAGCGCCCAACACAGAGATCACTCTCACCGATTTCCCCCTGGCCTGGGGCAAATGCGGACTTATACGTGGGCTGGAGAAGCCAGCAGGCAGGACCTTCCTCTGCCGTTTCATCAGGCTGCAGTTTCTGTGGGTGAGGCTGGATTTCCACAGTTTATTTTACGGACTGGCCAGGATTGTTTTGCTCAAGTACAGTGACAGAAGCAAGGTCATTTCACAAGGTGATTAAGTGAATTTAGTCACACAGAGTTGTGCCTTCGATAGGTGAGAACACCCTGACAGCCCATTTTTTTTTCCTGGGAAGCAAAGAGTGTTGCATATTAACAAGGTGAAGGACACACTGGTATTTATTTATTTATTTATTTATTTATTTATTTATTTATTTATTTTGAGACAGAGTCTCATTTTGTCACCCTTGGTAGAGTGACATAGCTCATAGCAACCTCAAACTCCTGGGCTTAAGAGATTCCCAGGTAGCCGGGACTACAGGCTCCTGCCATAACGCCCGGCCATTTTTTTTTTCCAATAAAACTTTATTTACAAAAGCAGGTATCAGGCTGAACTTGGCCTGTGGTCTACAGTTTGCTGATCTTTGTTCTAGAGCAGGCATCCTCAAACTTTTTAAACAGGGGGCCAATTCACTCTCCCTCAGACCGTTGGAGGGCTGGATTACAGTTTAAAAAAAAAAAACTATGAACAAATTCCTATGCACACTGCACATATCTTATTTTGAAGTAAAAAACAAAATGGGAACAAATACAATTCACACCGCCTCATGTGGTCCGTGGACCATAGTTTGAGGACCCCTGTTCTAGAGGATGGACTGTGGTATCTGACTGGCCAAGGTTGTATCCAAGCATGCCCGGCCATTTTTTAGAGACAGGTCTCTCTCTGGCTCAGGCTGTTCTCCAACCTGTGAGCTCAGGCAATCCACCCACCTTGGCCTCCCAGAGTGCTAGGATTACAGGCATTAGCCACCGTGCCTGGCGTGAGGCACTGGTTTTTATATATTGAAAAACTAGAAGTTAAGATTATGAACTTGAATTTCACTCAGAGTTTAAAAGTCAACCAGAAAAGGCTATGACAAAACTGAAAGATCAAAAATAAAAGAAAAGAAAAATCTAAAACAGGGGTGTTCAACCTGCAGCCCACGGACCACCTGCAGATTCTTAGAGGCCTATTTTGCTGATCTGTGTTGTTGGCCATCACAAAAGTATGCATAGACCTTTTTCTGGTTATTTTTGCTCATCAGCTATCATTAGTTTTGTGTACTTACTCTGTGGTCCAAGAGTAATTCTTTTTTTTTTTTGAGATAGAGTTTCACTATGCCACCCTTGGTAGAGTGCTGTGGCATCACAGCTCACAGCAACCTCAAACTTCTGGGCTTATGCAATTCTCTTGCCTCAGCCTCCCAAGTAGCTGGGGTTACAGGTACCTTCCACAACGCCCGGCTATTTTTTGTTGCAGTTGTCATTGTTGTTTAGCTGGCCCAGGCGGGGCTCAAACCCGCCAGCCTTGATATATGTGGAGCCGTAACCACTGTGCTACAGGCGCCGAACCAGACAACTCTAATTCTTATAATGTGTGCCAGAGAAGAAAAAAGGTTGGGCTCCCCGATCTAAAATGTTCTTCAGAAAAATCTACATTCAGTGAATAGACAGAGTCCTATTATGACAGACGTGTTCTTTCTCTCTCTGAGAGCTCACTGTGGCTCTTGGGAGCAAAGCAATAGTAGGCAGGCCTCAGAGCAAACTTTGTTACAGCCACTGTCCAAACAACGGGATGGGAAATTTCTCAAATATTCTAGAGACTTCCTCCAGAGCCAGGGCAAAATTTCAAAGAAGCAATGTGTGCCCTGCTGACTAGCCTGATAGTTATGAACTCAGTATTCCATTTAAGCAAAGGGTCCCAAACAAAATTCTTTTTTTTTCTTTTTATTTTTTTTTTAATTTTTTTTTTTTTTTTGTAGAGACAGAGTCTCACTCTATTGCCCTCCATGGAGTGCCGTGGAGTCACAGCTCACAGCAACCTCCACCTCTTAGGCTTGAGCGATTCTCTTGCCTCAGCCTCCCAGGTAGCTGGGACTACAGGTGCCCGCCACAACACCCAGCTAATTTTTGATGCAGTTCGGCCGGGGCCGGGTTTGAACCCGCCACCCTCGGTATATGGGGCCGGCGCCCTACTCGCTGAGCCACAGGTGCCGCCCCCAAACAAAATTCTTTACAGATTTAATATATGTCTAGAGTAGCCATTAAATGTCTGTCCTTTCTTCTTGCTCAAAGTCATTAGAGAATATTTGGTGGGGGGGTGTTTAACTTGGGCTCTACCTGGTTTCAGAGGATTTGTGGACCTTCTGAAAATTTCTGCAGGGTTTTGACTTTATGTTCATTTTTCTTTTCTTTTTTTTTGTAGAGACAGAGTTTCACTTTGTCACCCTCGGTAGAGTGCCGTGGCATCACACAGCTCACAGCAACCTCCAACTCCTGGGCTTAGGCGATTCTGTTGCCTCAGCCTCCCGAATAGCTGGGACTACAGGCGCCTGCCACAAGGCTCGGCTATTTTTCTGTTTTGCAGCTCAGCCGAGGCTGGGTTTGAACCCGCCACCTTCGGTATATGGGGCCGGCGCCCTACTCGATGAGCCACAGGCGCCGCCCTATGTTCATTTTTCTGACAAAGAGTCTATCTTTCAATCAGATTTTCAAAGAGGTTCATGTCCCCAATAAAAAGTGAGGTACCCACTCTTTTGCAATAGATTTTCCAGCGAAGAGAAGAACAGAAACTCTGAAAGGAAAAAGATAGAACAGTGTATCTAAAAGGGAAGAAAGAACGGGACTGAGGTTTTCAGGGAGTGGAAAAAGTACATGCAATCTTATTCTTCCCTTTGTTCCACCTTCTAATACCCCTTGGTTGGCCTTTGCCAAGCCCTTTGGCTGCAGTTCAGGAAGGCTGAAAACTCGGGTGTTGACTCTGTGCGGGAGCCGCATGAAAAGGTTTCATGTAAACCCCCACCCACTTCAGAAACAAGAGCCAGGTCATTAGTTTGAATTGGCTCGGATTTTTCTTTCTATTTCAAAGAGCTGTGAGTTGTGTTACGTGCACCCAGACACAAAAATGGCATGTCCTATCATGTACGTTTCAGCTCGAACTTACTGAGCCTGTGCGTGTCATCTCTCCTGAATACCTCTTACCACTTTGAATAAAAGTAGAGGTGTTATTATGGCAGCTCCTAAAAGCAAGTCTATTGATCTAGTAAAAGAAGTACTTTTAATTAGGCAACAATATGTGGTTGAATCAGGATGCCAAGTAATAAATGTTTATGAATGACCGCCAGGAGAAGGCATTGCAGAAACTTATTTGAGGTATTTGTCCGGTTTGAAAGCTGTTCTTCTAAGAAAATTTTCTTCTCCATTAGGAAGCCAATCTATTTGTGATTTTTAATATCATCTTGAGAGGACTTCAGGCCTGAAATCACCCACATTTTCAAACTGAGTGATTTTATTTGACTTGTTCTGGGATGCCACCTTACAGGTAGAGTTCTTGCCTGATTCTGAAAGGCATTTCCCTGACTGCCTTTCCTGAACAGAGAAAAGGTGAATAAAGGAATAATTGCAATAGTCTCCACTCATGTTGTTGCTTATTATGAAGTTCTAAAATGATTAGAATGGAGATCTGCTAGGTCTTGGGCTAAATCTGGTGTGGAAACTTAGAACCATTCCTTGCTGCCTGATCCCTTTAGTCGTCTGAATGTTCGTCCATAAAAAGAGGTTTATTTGATTTTGTGATGTCAAGTTCTTTCTCATTCCTATCTCCCAGCCCTGTCTTATCTTGGAATCACCTCTTCACATGGGAAATTCTCCCATCCCTTTTCCCCTACCCAGATTTCAGACACCCTTAAGATCAAGCTCAAAACCTACCTCCATGAAAAGGCTTCCCCAAGGGCATCAGCTTGGATGGATTTCCTTTTCTTGTGAAGCTTATAGCTTATTTACATCCCAAGCCTGTCTCTGTTGTATATAATTCTTTATCACTGTTGTTTCACCAATGTTCCTTTTGTGTTTTCTTTTTTTTTTTTTTTTTTTGGAGACAGATCCTCAAGCTGTCACCCTGGATAGAGTGCTGTGGCATCACAGCTCACAGCAACCTCCAACTCCTGGGCTCAAGCGATTCTCCTGCCTCCACCTCCCAAGTAGCTGGGATTACAGG